>JAJONR010003086.1:0-121786 GCA_029582245.1 Solanum etuberosum | reverse complement strand
GGAGGATGTTAAACCGGTTGGAAGACTTTCTGAGTCTTGCCATTTTTTGCTTTCTGTCCCTATTAAAGTGAAAATGAGAGACTGTACTGAAACACATCAATGTGCGTGGGGATATGTTCCATTACTTCGTCCTAGTTTGCACCCCAATTCTCTGGCTTTAACATACTTGAGTGGCATTTTTCAATCAAATCAACCTGTGATCTCTGTCAGACTGAATCTTAACTCTTACAAACTTATCTGTTACTTTGTACTTTTGTTCTTTCATATGCGCAAAGCATCCAAGTTCAGGTCTTCCTTCAGTAATAACTTGTTGCTTATTGAATGTCTTCTACAGATTGGAGGGAGTGGTGTCCTGATTTCTCCGGTGACCTATATTTTTGATGAAGAAACACCAAGATGGCGTCAACTCCTTTCAACTTTGGGACTTTGATGTATCTAACAATGCCACGATTGGTTTCCACAACCACAGTGCCTTTTTTGGAGAGGCAAACATGAAGATACCAGGACTCCATATGAGGGGGGAATTCGGCATTGTTAATAAACTGGAAAATTTTGTATCGCATTGCCATTTAGACTTCCTATTTATATCAGCTCTTGTTGTAACAATAGTGTGTCGTTCATTTTGGTGCCAATGGCAATTCTAAGATTGCTTAAACGTGATATTTGCCATGCTGAACAGAAAAGTGCCCTTGTTTATTCTACTTTAATTGTACGAGCTCACATCTGGCTTATCTTATGCTTTATGTTTAGTAGGAATGATTATCTTCTCTCTTCTTATTTTTGTTGCTAGAACCAGAATGAGAATCTTGTTGTTTGACCCAAAAGTAAAACTAAAAATTGAAAGCAAAAAAAAAAAAGAGTTTATTACTAGGGTTGTTTAACTGATTGTTATTCCCTTTTTGGTTTTCAATACTTGCTTTTGGATCTGATTAATTAAGATAATCTGGATAGGCGCCGGAAACTTTCAATTTAAAGGTTAAAACTTCATTCACAATTCTTAAATTCGATATCTTTGACTAAAGGTGGAGGAGAGTATTTATCACTCTATCATAACTTCTGATAATATTTGGTTGATTGCTTTTGTTACGGGGATTGTAATATAATAACTTGTTATACAGTGAATGATAAATACACAAATTGTTATACGATGAATTAATGATACAACAACTATTAGTATATGGAGAATGTATAATGCATGGATTTGTCATTTGTTATCATTCTACATTAACTTTGTTGCATCAAATTCAGTAATTTTTTTTTTTATAATACTAAGTTTTTCAACCGTAACTAAACCCATATAATATTATCTTAAACCCTCAATATTTAAAATTACCCACATATTAAACTCAGTTAAAATAAAGGGGAAAAGAGTAGGTGTGTATTGCAATTTAAATGTTAATAAGAGGACCCATCTGAAAAACATAAAACTGAAGGGGTTATTTCGACAGAAAATACAAAATAAGTAGAGGACATTAAAACCCTAGCATCGTTCTCCTCTTTAAACCCTTGCAACTTAACTCCTCTTCTTCTCCTGCTGTAATAGAGATGAAGGTTCCGAGGAGGAGTGCCCGTCAGAAAAACTTGCAGAAAGATGCAGAGAAAGAAGAAGCAATTAACTTATTGGAACAAAAGGAGAATACGGAAGAGGCTGTTGAAAGAAGCAAAGATGAAGAAGCAGTAGAAGAAGAAAATTTTGTAGAATCCCCTGTTGTTTCTGACGAGGTAATTATGAGTAAATTAAAATTAACTAATCAGGTCTCAAGAAACCTTTCAAGAACCCTTTGTACAATTTCGTGCTATGAAAGCATAATGATTAAGCAATGTTTATCATGACTTGCAGGACTAATGCTCTTATTATTAATTGTATAAGCTATGTTAGGCGTACGTTTAACTTGAAAAGATTCAATTATTATAAGTTTTCTGCTTCTGCTTCTGCTTCCTCTAATTATTGAAAATGTCTCAAGCTTCATTGTAGCATGACTCTCTATTCTCTAAGCATTGGTTGGTTTAAAGCTCCTAGTACCATAACTCAGCAAATTTAAATTCAGAATCTTCAAAAATAGTGGGTTTACATCCCTTTTCCTTAATCATTGAAAATGCCGTTAGTTATATTGTAGTCTAGTGGTAAGAATTGGGTGGAGCTGTCAGCATCGTGACTTCTTAGCATATATTTGAATAGTAGCTTGGCCCTGTGCTGGTAATGGAAACAATCTAGAATTGTTGTTCTCAATTAAATCAGATAAATTGATTATTCCAAGTTTTGATATTGTGCGTGATGGTTGGTCATTATTGTTCCAGGATTTTTCTGATGATGATGGATCACTTGGTGAATCTGGATCAGAAGATGGTCATCTATCCGGGGAAGAGGTACATGGTAATTTCTATTTTTTTAGGTTGGTGTAAGATAGGTGGGCATACATGCTGCCTCATTCATAGGATTGCAATTAACTGGAACTTTGTTGATCAAAGATGTTCCTCACTTTTGCAGGATGTTTTTGTATCAAGTGATGGTGAAGATTCTTTTGATGCCAAAAGTGATGATGTTAGTGGTAATGGTGCAAGTGGCAGTGGTAGAGATGATACTGAACATGGTAAAGATGACGATGCTGAAAGCGATGATTCCCGCACAGTAGTTGAAGAGAGCGATTCGTCTGAAGATGAGGTTTGTTTTCCCCCCTGGGGCTAAGAAATGGAAGGAGTCATAAATTGCATTATAGGTGGCAGTACCATTTTATTCTTCGGGTCTCATTATTTTTACTAGCCCAAACATTGTTGTTTAAATCCATCCCTTAAAGCGAGGAAACAATGCAAAGCGAGGGTTATCGATTTATGGGAAAAACTATGAACTTCATAGAAGTGTACATTTCAACCAATGACAAGCAAAGTAATACTAACAAGAAGTGGTCTGTTTTTTGAAGTTTGAACCTCAATTTCAAGGAGTTCGATTAATATCAACATTATTGTAAATTGGATGCTAAAATTAGTAATTATAATTGCTAGTTAATTATTGCAGTACTAAATTCATGTATGTTCAGTATTTCCTAATTCTGTAACTTGTGTGCTTCACTTCAACGAACTTTGCGTTTCACTTCTCACTTTTCGCTTCAAGCCCATGGACCTTGCTGCTTTTTGTATTTTTTACTTTTGAAAATACTTGGTCAGAGTTGATAATATGATGATACCTTGGTGGAGCCTAAAATATGATGTTGCATGCTGTCCTGTTCTTTCATGTATGAGTGGTCTAAGGATAATTTCTTCTATGAATTTTCTGCTTATTTTTGTAGTTTTTATCTTTCTATTCAATTACATTTTGTCCTGTCAGGTTGATCCTCGTAATACTGTTGGAGATGTTCCGTTGAAATGGTACAAAGAAGAGGAACATATTGGATATGATCTTGCAGGGAAGAAGATAAAAAAAAAAGAGAGACAAGATAAATTGGACTCATTTCTTGCCAGTGTTGATGATTCCAAGAATTGGTGAGTTAATCACTATCAACACAAGGAGTGTTTAATACTGCCTATCTTGTTGATAAACGCCCAAGCATTGCATGTGTTGGACTAGTATTATCCTCCTTTTGGAATGTCAATAGTTCATATCCCTTCTTTCGTTATTTACCCTGGCTTGGAAGTTTGTACCGAACTATTTAATGTATGAATGGGCTAAGAAAAGGCAATCAGAATGACACTTTATCAAGAAGGTGACATTTCCTTTGCGTGCTTCACTCTTTAAATTAGTTATCACCCTGCTAAGTTTCTTTTCTCTTTAGAGAATTGTGATAAGGTGATCCGTAGATCCATTCTCTTTTGGTTGTTTATTCTGTGTGTATATTGTGAATTCAGGCGTAAGATTTATGATGAATATAATGATGAAGAAGTTGAACTCACGAAAGAAGAAGTTAAGGTCATCAAAAGATTGCTGAAAGGAAAGGCACCTCATGCTGATTTTGATCCATATGCGGTTCGTGCTCTATAATTACCATTTGGCACTGGAGTTTCTTGCAGGGATACTTGTTCTTGACTTAATCTAATTCATTTACTCTTATTTGTCACTCTGTTCTGCAGCCTTATGTTGACTGGTTTTCCTGGGATGACTCGAAGCATCCTCTTTCTAGTGCGCCAGAACCAAAGAGACGTTTTATCCCTTCAAAATGGGAGAGTAAAAAGGTAAGTTCTTTTGATACTTTTTTTTGTGCTTTATTTTCTTACTAGTCTGGAGTGATGTTGGAAGTGTATAATCTGCTTTTTCTTGATAAGTCGTCAGTAGGATCTTATATGGTTAGTTCTCTCCTCCACTTAACTAGGATTTTTCTGAAAGAATCTGTTTCCTCTTTTCGGGTTCAACTTGTCCATGTCTTTATATATTGTACAACTATGTACATGGTTGGTTGATTTTGCTTAATCATGTCACTGATAACTGATAAGAGTCCAGGCAGATGACCTATGTTATATATGTGTATAAACGAACTTTCAGGAGAAAATCGAACTCGTCTTTTGGCTCAAAGTGTACAAGCACATGTACCAGCAGATATACTAATTTTGCAAATATTCCTAGGATATTATTGTCTAGTGGTCCTCTTCTAGTTGTCTTGTCTCAACTCCAATGCTAATAATCCAAGACGGATGCTAATACCGAATATCAAAAGATTGTTGCTAGTACTGTTACATTCGTGCCAGGAATCCCAAAAGGAGGGCATTTGGGGTATGGTTACACTAAAATATAAGTCATTATCAGTAAATTTGAGGGTGTCTTTCTAGGTTTTTTGTATGTTCGATGTATTATTGGGATTGACATTTTTGGTGGTTTTTACGATTGGTGGTGTCTTCTGAACTTACAGGTTGTCCAATATGTGCGGGCAATTCGAAAGGGACTTATAAAATTTGACGAGAAGCCTAAGGAAGAGCCAAGTGCCTACCTCTTATGGGGAGATGATTCCAGTGCAATAGATAGACAAGGGTTGGCATATATTCCTGCTCCAAAACCAAAACTGCCTGGTATGCAACCTGACCATCCTTTCTAGATGATAATTTGTTATATTATCTTTCCTGTTTGCCCTTTTTGCATAAAGTATACTCTGCATACCTAACACCTTCCAATTTTCAGGTCATGAGGAGTCTTATAACCCTTCTTTAGAATATATTCCTACACAAGAAGAGATCAATTCTTATCAGCTTATGTTTGAGGAAGACCGACCAAAGTTTATCCCGAAACGGTATTAGTGCCTATTTGATTGTTTTATAGTGTGCTCTGTACAGCTGTTATATTTTTTAACGTCTTAATGCTAACCTTGTCACTGCTTTAGGTTCACATCGTTGAGAAATGTTCCAGCATACGAGAAAGCAGTCAATGAAAATTTTGGCCGATGTTTGGATCTTTATTTATGTCCAAGGGCTCGGAAAAAACGTGTACGTGAAGGATTTGGTCCCTTCTCCCTTCATTTCATCTGACTATTGTTTATGGACCTCGGATCATAATCTGATATCTTTCGCTATAAATCTCTATTTTTGTGCAGATTAATATTGATCCTGAGTCTTTGAAGCCCAAGTTGCCAAGTCGCAAGGATCTCAGACCTTATCCAACGTCGTGTTATCTCGAGTATAAAGGTCATAAAGGTCCCGTTGTGTCAATTTCTACAGAATCTACTGGGCAGTGGATTGCTTCTGGTATGATCATTTGTCCTGGAGATGTTATGCTTCTTTGTTGGATAAATGCTATCAGATTGAAGTGCTTAGATACTTTTGACTCGTCCATGTGAAGGTTCAAGTGATGGAACGGTGCGCATTTGGGAGGTTGAAACTGGAAGGTGTATCAGGATCTGGGAGCTTGGGGAATCTGTAAGTCATGTCTCCTGGAATCCTTTGCCTGAACGTCCCATATTAGCAGTCTGCATGTAAGTGATTTACTGGAGCATATGATAATTGTTAATCATATTGTTGTATCTTAAACCACTACCACATAAATGTTGCAGGGGAGAAGATGTATATCTTTTGAATACTGGACTTGGCAATGCAGAAGAACAGAAGAGTCTTGAAGAGCTTTTGCGAGTTGAAACTCCATCAACCCCTGATGACTCTGGTCAGTTTCTTTTGAACACTCCGCAATTTGTATGAGTTATTACTCATTATGTTGCCTAACTCAAGTTATTTTGCTTAGATAATGATAAAACCGCTGTGAATTGGGTTCAAGATGATAAGAACGGGGGAATCAGGTTGAAGCACTTTAAGGTACCTTTCATGCTTCCCATTGATACTTTGTGATGACTCAGGTATTGAAGTGATTATCACTATGAAATCTTTCCTGTGTAACTCAAATGTTTGTCATTGGATCATGCAGACTGTTTCTTCAGTTGAGTGGCATCGGAAGGGCGACTATTTCTCAACGCTTATGCCATCTGATATCCTTCGTCTGATTTACATTATTGGCCTGATCTTTCAACATGAGTGCCTGCTTCTCACCCCCCTGCCTATGTCTTTATGTTTTATAGTGTCTGTTAAAGGCTTATACATTTTAGGGATAATTACAGCCCTAAACACTTTGGCCAACTAGTTTACAAAGTATGTGCAAAATATATAGGCTGTGCATGCTTATACTATATATATATATATATATATATATATAATCAGTATATAGGTTGTGTATATTTCGGCCATATTGGTAAATAAGTATTGGCGAACTGTACACATTGGTAAGTTACCTTACATTTTATAGTCGTGTGATGTGATAAATAAAGCATATATGGTTGGTTCTGTATTAATTCTGTATGATCTAGTGGTGGTACCGACGTGCATCTGTTGGTGAAAATGTTTTGGCAAACTGTCCTTAGCATATCCTGTAAGGGCTCTGTCTTCTTTCGTTTTTTAGAAGTAAACCATTCTGTTTGTTTGAAAGAGAAGATACAGGGACACAGAAAGATCAGGCGGGAGGGTGTTTGTGCGTGTTTCTTGCCTCATTATTGTGAAACTCTTGAGACTGCTTAGTTGATTGTTGTTATTTCTTGACTCTTATCCACCCCAATCAAAAGCAGTTCTGATTCACTTGCTCTCAAAGAAACAGACTCAAAGAATACCATTCAAGCTTCATGGGCTTCCAGTTTCAACAGCTTTCCATCCCTCTCGCTCTGCCTTCTTTATTTCAACAAAGAAAAATATTCGTGTTTATGATCTCTTGAAGCAAAAGCTCATTAAGAAGCTAGAGACAGGGGTTCGCGAAGTCTCGTCTATTGCTATTCATCCTGGTGGTATGTCTTGGTTGCTCTTTGATGATGTTGTCTGCTAGTCTCTATACTCAACTGGTTAAGATGCTTTTAAAACTTTTTGTGCAGGTGACAATCTTATTGTAGGGAGCAAAGACGGGAAACTGTGCTGGTTTGACATGGACCTTTCATCTCAACCTTATAGAGTTCTTAAGTATGCTCTTTAAATTGATTTTTGTAATTTTGAAAAGTTTTTCTCCACGTGTGTTATTTTTATGAATTCATTCTGGTGACTTAATGATTACGCCTATTGTGGATTTAAGTCTTTTACTGAAACATGTCAGATTGTGCACACATTTTTGCATTTATGCTACTTGATGTGTGCTTGTTTGACATTTCTCTTATCTCAACCTCAAGGAGTTCTCAAACTTGTAGTTGGCTTTTGTCTTTTCCAAAAGCTTTTTCTGGACGTGTCTTGTGTTGCTTTTATGAATCCAGTCTAGTGAATTGATGTTTGTGCCTGTTTTGGATTCGAGTCTTGTGCTGATACATGTTAAGTTGTGCACTTAAGTTCTCGTGCTCATCCTATCTTAATTTGATTTGCATATTGGAAGGATCTTGTTTGAGATAAGTTGCAGACATAAGATGTCTTATATTGAAAATATCCACTAGTTCTTCTCTATAAATGTGATTGGTTAGTCTATTCATTCTTTGCTCAACTTGGTCCACAAATGCGCTTATTTGGAGGTTTTTCCATGTTACAGTTGCCATCCGAAGGACATCAACAGAGTGGCCTTTCATCGCTCCTATCCTTTGTTTGCTTCATCTTCTGATGATTGTACGGCATACGTTTTCCATGGCATGGTTTATTCAGATCTAAACCAGAATCCATTGATTGTACCTCTGGAGATTCTTCGTGGTCATGCCAGTGAAAATGGAAGAGGTATGGCCTTTACCCTGTCTTTTCAGCATATAATGATTCTACTCCAGTAGGACACTGGAGGAAAGAAACGTTAATCTGATGAAGCTGCAGCAATTAGTGTTGTATAGTTTCACTTACTCTCAAATACATTTTGATACAATATGTTTGTCAATACATTATTGTATTTCGAACCTTTGTCTGGTTGGACCTTTTGGTGGTAATGAATATCAGATGAGAGGACAGTTTTGAGGTCAAATTTTCCGCGTTAAGACAATAAAAGCATCTAGAGGAATACTTAATGTTGATATAGAAAAAGACAGCTGACAAGATCGATGGTACAACTAAATCATGTCCGTCCTGGTATTTTTTGGAGGAAATACACCAGAGGACTAAATTCACTTAAGTTGATGGGTCGAGATTTAAATTTAAGGATCCCCTAGGTGTTTTGCAAGTTCTTAAACTAATCTGTGAAGCAAATTTCAATATTATTTGTAAATTGAGGTCAAATAAAAACTATACTAGTTTGGTCTTGAGTCTTCATTTTATGTGCAATGTGTCTAATACTATATACCAAAGAAAAAGTGGATTTTATATAAATGGCTTATGGTGTTGATGGTAATGGGCACCTGCACATGCTACCACTTAGTTGACATTTCTTGATTGCCACTGTCTTCAGGTGTCATGGACTGCAAGTTCCATCCTAGGCAACCATGGTTGTTTACTGCAGGAGCAGACTCTGTGATCAAGCTCTACTGTCACTAAGAAGATTACTCCAAAATGCATCTATGCTACTGATTGTCGTGTGCATTTGTTAATCTGAAAAGAGGAAGACAGTACATTGCACTGTATACATCGCTGTGGGGAAATTTGGGAAGTTGCCTGCTTGGACAAAGGGAGGATCACTTGTTCTTTCTCAGACAGGCAAACAATGAATTCCACATATAGATAAGAGAAGTTGGCACTGTTATTTTGTATGATCAAGACGATCACCTGTCGTGTATGGGTGTGTTCGATTCTATTCACCCTAGACGGGCTTTTTTTACGAGAGAACTCTGCCCAAGTTATTCTCATGTCAGCATTTTCTGTAGAGCCAGGGCATATGGGCGAAGTACTTGGCACACTGGAGCTCTCCATTATTTTTTTACCATAAACTGAGTTATCATATTTTTGTAATCTTGTTATTTTTATGCATGTAAGAAATGGTAAGGATCTTTGGCACTATTAGCAATATAACAGTGGAATTTTGAAGAAACTATCTCTGCTGTTCTTGGTCTGTTGGAATTATTTTTTATTGTCTGATGCAGTCATGTATTGTTTGACTAGAATATTGAACTCTTTTTTACAGTTCAACATGGTTTTCTAGTACAACATCCCATAAATTAGTGCTTGTATTTTGATTGATCTCTCGGTAATTACATTTTCCTTTCAGATAACCTCGCAAATTTCCCTATCGAGCTCTGCTATAATGTGCAACGACCCCCTAATAATCTTTGCAGCTCTACTATGTACAATAACAGTTATGATTCCAGAGTATCTATTTGCTCATAATGGAGCGTTCTTATCTGAAAAAATCCTTTTAGTTAATTCAATCCGTCTCTTAGTACT
The DNA here is from genome assembly GCA_029582245.1 of Solanum etuberosum. Taxonomy (NCBI): domain Eukaryota; kingdom Viridiplantae; phylum Streptophyta; class Magnoliopsida; order Solanales; family Solanaceae; genus Solanum; species Solanum etuberosum. The sequence goes on along the minus strand of JAJONR010003086.1, from coordinate 112,069 downwards.
GGATTTCACAAGGAAAGTGGTTAGAGTTTTACTAATAACAAGAAGCTTGTTGCAAAAAGACTGCAGGCAGTCTCCATAAATAAATGATTTGTAGATATTAGATCAAACGTTCTAATTTCAAACTATCAGATAAAATTCGTGTGCAAACGCCTATTAAGAATCAAACATGGACCGCATACAAGTTTCTTGTTTGGGCCAACAGCATCTTACAAATAGGGGTTATTATTTGGGCTCACAACCATCGGTCTGGTCTGCGTCTGAACTCTCAGCGTCAAATTTTCTCTCTGGTACTCATCACTGTTAAGTCTTCTCTCGCATCTGAACTCACATAACAGGGTCATCTCCATCCACACAAACTGGGTATTGCAAATCCCTTTCCAGGGTGTGCCTATTCAAATAATACAAGATAGAATATAAAGACTGAAATTAGATGCAGAGCAACTGTACAAAGTAGCGTGTATTGTTTCCTTTGCAGGTACATAGGTAATGTATGAAGGCGTCACACAAACTGTGACAATCATGCTTCCTATTTCCCTTGCTTATGCGCCCACATTCTACTGCAAGAGTTGAACTGCTGCTATTGATGGTATCTTTTCCCTCAGTTTCTGAGTTACAGCCACACGGACGGTCATTACACCAGCTGCTGGACCTGTGATTCGGACTTTAACTATTGGCTCCTCAATTGCCACAAGTTCTAAACTTCCACCAGCTGCGCCAACAAGATATGGCCGTATCTCTTCAAGAACCTAAAATAGTTGCAACAAAAATATAGAGTAAGAAGATTTGCGGGAAGAAACAGAGATTATTGAGCACACATTTATTTAATCTAAGTCCGAGGCTCAGAGTTAGCGACAATTTAATCAATAGGTATAGCTGTTGAAGTGCTGAATGAGTAAGATCACATTGTGAACAAGCCGATGCCATAGATACTTCTTGTTTTTTGCAGACAAGACAAACAAGCATAAGTTATGACAGAGTAGTTTCTATGCTTCGACTGCAGCCACATCTAGGTGCACATATTAAGCAAATCATACAGTACCAGTGAAGCACATATTGCTCTTTCAACTCCATTATTTCTTTTTAATAAATAATCAAAGATTTATAAATGCTTGCACTAAGCCAGTGCGATAAATCATAATTACAGATCCCTTATATCTAAAATTGCATCAATATCATGTGCAATAACTAACCCCCAAGGCCTAGCTCGAGTGGCAAAAGGTCGAGGATTTGTGGCTTAGGTCGCAGGTTCAAGCCCCACACTATGCAAAGCGAAGCCTAGTATTTAAGTGGAGAAGGGTAGAGGGTCGGGCCCATTATCCACCGAGTTTAGAAAGCTGTAATTGGTCCAAAGGGCGGGTCACAGACGGATTTCTCGGTTATCAAAAAAAAAATTAAAAAATCATGTGCAATAACTAAGTTGCACCAAAAGGCTAACAAAATAAGACATCTTTCTTTTAGGCTATGTAAATTTCTCCTATGGCCTTCAAAAATTCTGTCGTTTCAACTCCATCGTTTTAAACCTTTTTTACTACTAATCAAAAGATCTCGGAGGGCCAGCAGCACAAAGTTCGGAACTCAGTTGATAATTGGCCCGCATTCCTCTACCTTTCTCCACTTAATACCAAGCTTTTGTCTGTGGTGAGGGCCATCCGCGACGTGCGCCTAACCCACACATTACGTGCTACTCTCTTACCACTAGATCAAAGCCCTGGAGCAACTCCATAATCCAAATATATCTTATGAAAATCATGTGAAATGCACAATTCAATCACACCTAATGCCAAGCTCTCAAACAAAATTAATGAATCAGCTACTTTTGGAGTCAGAAGCAACTATATAATCATGCCACAATTTCCTCCCATAGGTCATTCAGGATGAGCTTCAAATGGAAGTGCAACCTACTACTTCCAATTCATGACTGAGCCAGTCTAACTCAATGAGTTCCTTAATGCTGGATTTCATAAGGACAGAGGCTAGAGTCTCATAACAAGAAGGCAGTGCCAATAAGTGTTTCAAGTTTACAGATTCTCTAATAGAGGAAAAAGGGAAGCTCCACTCCGGTGTGGAGGCTTCTGTAGCCAATCTTGAGAACACTGAAGGAACACAATCAATCTAATGCAGCAGGCAACTCCCCATGGAGTAGTAAGGTCAGCTCTTGGTACTATTGCAACAGACTCAAGTATGTGGTCAGCCTATCCAGGAAGGGAGCATAGCTGGTTCAGCCAACTTTGAAGGTAAAAATGGCATGTTCTTCTTATGAACTATGTAATTATACATGACAACTTTACTGGTTTAGAAGAACCATCAATAGTTGGATCTGAGGCAACAGGTCATAATACTTCCAATTAATCATTAGTAACAAACATGGAATCACTTCTAATATTTCATCACATCACCCAACAGATATAAGGTAGGGGGGGACCAAATCATAATTAGAATGGTCTTGTTCTTGAAACAACTCTGAGACTTTCCGTTTCTTAGTGCCACAAACTAGAAGGTCCTAGATCAATGGATTTATAAGTTGAGAAATCATTCAAAATAATCTATAACTACAGAATCCAATATCAATTTGCATGACGACAAAGTAAACTAGGACTGACTTAATTAGTCCAAGATGTGTTGAAGATCATCTAGTTCAGCTTTGCAGTTTCGAAAGGATTGTGCCAGTTGTATGTAAGACATATAAATAACGGAGAGAAGCAGCTACCTTCTCTATGTTTTCTTCATTAAGCTCAAGGCCAGTTTCTTCATCTGGTACTGCTTCAACCGCAACAATCTCTGGTATCTTTTCCATCAAACGACGTTCAATTCCCAATTTCATTGTCGTGACTGAACTTGGACAGGATCCACACGCTCCTTGTAGTTTTAGCTTTACAACATTGCCATCAATTTCATGCAATGCAACGTTTCCTCCATCTGAAATCAAATATGGTCGAATTTCATCCAGCACACTCTCAATGTTTTCTGAAGTAAGCGGTAACTCTACTGCTAAATTTGGCTCTACTGCTGAATTTGGAGTTGCAACAGCCTTTACAACTGCACCAAGAGCCAACAAGCAAATCATTTCAGATTCTACACAGAGTCTCAAAAACATTTATTAGCAAGGTTGAAACTACTACCGATAGCTCTAAGTATTCCATCGAACAAAGCACAATAACATTGTGACCTAATCTTAAAAACCAACAGGCTAAGCTAATAAGAACCTTTGTTATCCTTTCCTGTATATTAAAATAGAAGAGATAAATTTAGGGCCTTTCGGTTTCCAATCATCTAAATAAGTGATTATCTGAAAATTCATTACAAACTAATCAATTTCAATAATATAACAGTTAGTTATTTCCACAGAAGGCTAAAATCTTTTAACATATTGGTTCTGAACATAAAAATGATTTAAGCAAAATTTCCAATTAAAACAGGTACAAAACGAAAAAATCCCCATATTTTTCGGTACAAGCTATAATATATTTCAACAAAATAACAATTGGCTAATTTGCTAAAAGAATGAGTTTCTTTATTGGTACTGGTTCTGATCATAGAACTGACTTTCCAAGTAAAACAGGTAACAAAACAAATAGGCAACATATTATTTGATTCCGAGCTAAATCAAAATACAAATCAACGAAATTGTATTCATGAAGGTAAAAGGAAACAAAAAGCACACCTCGATACTGTAAAGCTCTACGCAGGGAGCGCGGTGATGAATTGGGCCTAGTCCAAGAGGAAACTCGAGTCCCAAAGAAGCCCGAAATCTGCAAAGTAAAGGCAGATGGTTAGGCAAATGAAAAAAGACAAAATTCGACGGCAAGATTAAAGATATACCTTGAGAGGAGGAGGAGGAAGAAAGAGAGTGGCGGTGGAAGAAGAAGGAGAGCATGATGAAGATGGAGATTCTAGGGTTTGGAAACTTCTAGAAACGTATGAAGAAGAAGGAGTCGGAGGATTCAATAGCATGGCTGATTGCATCTCTTTGTATCAAATTACCCAATTCAATCAAATTCACCAACTGCAAATTTGATGATTGTTTCTGAAAATCACAAATAATTTGATTCACTTCCCTTCTTTTTTCCTTTTTCCCTTTTTCTTTTATTTGTATTTTGTGGACCGGAAAATTTAATTTCTTTTTTTATCTGTCCATCTCTATTTTTGTTTTGCCTCATTTCCTTTTTCCCTTTTTCTTTTATTTGTATTTTGTGGACCGGAAAATTTAATTTCTTTTTTGTCTGTCCATCTCTATTTTTGTTTTGCTCTCATTTTTATACTTGCGACACACTTTATCGGTGCATTTTTAATTGTCATATTGTATTCTAAAGTTAATTTGCCTAATTTTCAAAGTTAAATCAATTTAACTAATTTATCATACTTTTTGTTATATATTTAAAAACTATACGAAAAGTATAATAAATTGTAATTTTTTGTATATTAATATGATGAAAAAATACATCATAAAATATTGATCAAAATTATAGTTTGACTCTAAAAAAAAATCATAACAATTAAAAGTGAACGGAGAAAGTATTACGTTTTGGAGCATGTCTGGATTTGTCTTTTCTACCGGAAAATATCTGTAAAAATCGCAGTTGTTGTTCTATCACTACTTTGATCCCCCCTACTTTTAGTTCTCCTTCTAATTACAAAAATCTCTTTTTACATCTAAAATGATCCTTCTAGAACATTGACACATGGAATTATTGAAAAATGATGAAATATAAAACTTTGAGAGGAACCAAAAAAGAGAGAAAATTAACTATACACAAACACACGAATTAAAAAGATGATGGTGTTTCCTCAAGCTTGAATCTCAACGACAAATCCAGAAGAAAAAAAAAATTAAGTTACATCAAGCAACGATATATAGTAATTAGTGTAGTTCTTCTCATTATTAAGTATTATTTCTCTTCATTTCAGAAAAGATGAGAAGAAGCAAAAAGTGGATTATCAACACTAGTAGAACTTCTTTTTTTCCTTGAGAACAAGTCTGCAACAAGTGGAATGATAGGCTTCTTCTTCTTCATTGTCTTCTTTTTTTCCTTTTTCTTCCCAAGCAAACCTAGATCTGTTTCTCCAATAGTTAACATCTCTGCTAGTGTTGGTGATGATTCCCATTTCACTGATCTCATTTCCTTTTTCTTATTGCCATAATCTTCATTGTTGACTTTTACTGATTTTGCTGCTGCCATTGCACCTGCATGCGTCACTCGCAATATATGTATGCAGTTAGTTAGGGATGCGTTCAACTGAACTCATAACTTTAGATAAAAATTTCAAATAATAATAATGTTCATGCGTTCAACTTTTTTTTTTCTTTTTTTTATAAAAATTATTAAGATAATTAAAATTATGGATCCGTCTCTGACCTGCGTGAGCTGCTTCAGCTTGAGCCAACTTCGACATGTTCTTATGAAGCTCCGCGTTTAAAGAAGCTAACGCGATTTCAGTTTCAGATTCTCTTGCTTTCATAAGCTTCAATTCTGCCTTTGTTTCTTCGAGCTCAGTTTCTAGCTTCTTCAGTGCTTCCACAACAATAGGATCATTCAAATCTTGAGGACTTGGTGAAGAAGCAGATTTCCATGACGTGGCACTTATAACAATTTCTTGAGAATTGGCACTTGTAGGAGAATAATTACTATAATTGTTTGTATTCCATGGACTTTCTTGAGTTGGAAATGTGAAAGGCTTTGGAGAATAGATTTCTTTAGCCAGAAATCGTTCACCGAAGATGGCTACGGCTTCTTTGACGGAGCGAAAAGGGCGTGAAGAATCAACGTTGGAATGATAATCCATGGCTGATGATGATAATTTTGATGTTATTTCCATGGTGTTATTTTTGTTTGAGAGAGGTTGAAGGATATGGAAAGGAGAGAGATATGTGAGACAATATTATTATTATTATTAGATCATGATTGCTATAATAAGGTTGGAGGGTTTGATGAGTTTTCTTTGCTTTTACTTCAAATATATTCAGTTATAAGAGATTTTGATAATGGAGATTGGTCTAGTGTGGGGTGGTGTGTATATGTACACTAAGAGTAATCGATGAGGAGTAAGTAGTCTAATGGCAAGCTGGTGAATTAGAGATCATATATATGTATATAGAGAGATACTGTTGTTTGAAGGTTAAGTTATAAGGGATTTTGAAGTTGGAAGAAGTTGACTCCTCAACTACCAAGCAAATGAATTAAGGTTTTATCTTCTTCTTTTTTATTTGCTTCCTGATATCTATATTAAATCTCGATTAATTTAGATTTGCATCATATAAAATATTTTAAAGGAAGTAAGTATGCTTCCCAACAGAATCTTTCGTATCAAGAGCTCAACAAAACAAAGATCTCTTAATAAGAATCCTATATATCTATCTCAACACAATTCTTAAATAGTAATAAGAGTTTTATCTACTCTCTTCGTCCCATTAATGTGGCACAATTTGACTTGATACAGTATTTAAGAAAAAAAAGGAAGATTTTTGGAATTTGTGATTTAAAATAATTTTTAAATATTTGTGTTGTTGGAAATCATTTCATGAAGGGTGAAATGGAAATATTTTAAAGTTAAATTATTTCTAATTATAGCAAAGATGATATTCTTTTTGGGATGGATTAAAAAAGAAAAGGTGTCACGTAAAATATGAGACAGAAAGAGTAGTATTTAACTCACATATACACAGGGAGTGCCAACAAAATGTACATATTTTAACATGTTGTAATTAATTATTTATCTTATTTTCAAATTATTAATGTCACTAAAAATAATTGACGACTTAAAAGATATTTTTATATTATAAGTATAGCTAAATTAAAATACTTTAAGTATGCAATAATAACGGTATCAATTACGTACGTACTTCAAGAAGTAGCATATCTCCATCCATTTTCTTCTTGCGGTGGTTACATATAACATATTGCAGCCTTTTGTCTTCATAAGCAACATGCAAATTCTTGTTGATAAAATTTAAATACACATCAATTGACTATGGTTAATTAAATGACAAATGTATACGAAGGACATGTATATTTATTATTTTAAAATGTAACATGGGGTGCAAGTTTTTCCCTACCTCATCTTCCCTTCCTTTATTTAGGGATGTTAATTAATCTTAGTTATTACTCGAACTATAATTACTCCACTTTTATGTGAGGTCGGATTAAGCTAGTCAGAAAGTACGTGAGTTAAGAACAATACAGTCCTACGTCTAAGGCCTCGTTTGGTCATATGAGATAAAATCAGGATTTGAAATCATGATATGAAATCATATAAAATGAAGTTGAAGTTTTGTTTGGACATGCAATTTGAATTTTTAAGTCGTAGTTCTTGCACATAACACAAAAAAGCTCACAAGTTGTAAAAACTATCAAAATCGCTCTAATTCTTTATACAATCTTACCAAATGAGCAAAAATATAATACAATATCACAAAGCTAATTTAAGAATAAATACAATATTTATTAATTGAATATTAGTTCAATAAAAAGTAAAATTGAACATGTGTTGTAGTGTACTACTCTTTATTAAGATCCTCTTACATAATATTGTCAATCTCTTCACGTTGAATATGCATTTTTAGATCAGATGACCGAAAATAAACTAATAATGTGACTTTGAGTTGTCCGTTAGTCAATATCAGTAATAACTATATCATTATGTTCATATTCCGTGAATATTTCATAACTCTCTTGATATTCTTGCAAAAATTATATGACTTGCATGAGATATGGCAATTTCACTTGTATGTCAATGTCATAATGATTCATGTTTTATTTCAGTGCTCTAAATCTATTTTTTGCAGCTTCAAAAGTTCGTTCGATCAGATTGCACGATCTTATTGACTTCCTTTGTAATCCTGAGAATGATAGCATAGTATTTTGTATGGAGCTAAAAGTCCTCGTTTGAAAATCAATATTAAAAACATAATATTTATCTACTAATAAAAATAACATTTTTTTATAAATAATTTAAAAAAAAACACATAACGGAAATGAGATAATTTCGTGTAAACAAATTAATATTTATTTTAAGAGATGACTTTTTTCCGAAAGTTTGGAATTGGTAGGGGTGTAATTTACTATCATGTGATGGAAATAGAAATTGATAAGAGTATAATATCAACTGGTATAAATTTTGTTACCTATTAAATAAATAGTGGAGTAGTAGTTGATAGATATAAAATAATGAGTTTCTTTTTTTATAAAATATAAATTTGTGAGTTAATTTTTATATTTAAAAAATGTAAAACTATAATCTGAAATTCTTAAATTAAAATTTTATAAAAAATCATAAAATAAAAACTCGTGTCCAAACATTAATTTTTAAAGAGCAACTTTCACATATAGCAAACATAAAAATCATATTTGTATGTTATAACTATAATTTGTATAATTGCGCTCCATAACAAACTTTATGTTTGCTATGACTATTAATTTGTATATTTCGGTATACATATACATAAAAAATTTATATTTGGGTCTATTTGTATATTTTGGTATACGAATGGGTCATGCATTTGTATATTTCGGTATACAAATGAGATGACAAAAAATATGGAATATTTACTGTGAATTACAAATAAAAAAAAATTATGACTATAACATTTAATTTGAATTAATAATTTCCTATTTGATACCATTTTTTCATAAATATCAAATGTACACGGTACTAAACATGACCGCGTACAAGCTAGGCCAACAGCATCGACCGTTTTTATTTGGGCTCACAACCATCGGTCCGGTCTGCGTCTGAATTCTGGCGAACAAATTTTCTCTCGGCTACTGTGCGTGTGCTCTCACCATTGTTACTTCTTTCACTTTGTATTTACTTCTGTCTCCCGCCCATTTTCTTCTATGGCATCGAAGAAGAAACCTCAATCATCCAAAGGCAAAGGTTCTTCTTCCACAGGTCCCAAATTGCAAATTTCTGCCGAGAACGAGAATCGCCTCCGACGATTGTTGCTTAATTCAGGCCGCTCCACTCAGTCTCCGACTCCGATTCCAGCAGAGGATGCTCTCTCAAAAGCGCAGAATGCCAAGAAACTTCGTTCTATCTACGAAAAGCTTTCTTGCGAGGGCTTTTCCAATGATCAAATTGAACGTGCTTTATCCGCTCTCAAGGTACTCTACTAATCAAGAAAACGTCCATCTTTCCAATTAAATGATCACAAGATTTAATGATCAATTTAACGGTGTAATTTCAAGAAAGACAAGACTCATGTAATTTCAAGAAATATACCTGATTACTCAAAAACATAGAATCTGTTCCTTTTTGGTTATTTGGAGATATAATCAGACACATTCCCTCTGAAATAGTTTTTAATAATATTTACCATTTCAAAAAAATTACAAAGGAGAGAGCCACGTTTGAAGCTGCTTTAGATTGGCTATGCTTGAATTTGCGAGGAAATGAGCTTCCTCTGAAGTTTTCAAGTGGTTCTTCCCAATTGAACGAAGGTATTGATTAAAAAAGTTCTGTTTAATTTCCAGACTCAGCGATATTGAGGAATTTTGTGTTAAGGAGAAAGAAGTTAAGTTCATGAATATGCATTTTTCGCAGGTTCTGTTGGTATCATCTCAACTGCTCGACAAGATTGGGTTCCTTCAGCAGATTCATCTGTGGCTGAAGTTAAAGATGAGAAAATACCTACAGTTTCAGTTGTGCCGAAGGGTCGAAGTGATAGTGAATCTCTACGTACAGTTGAACGCGCACAAGCTGATTGGATCCGTCAGTATATGGAACAACAGGAAGAGGTATTTATACAGTTCTATTTGATACTTCTAGTTCGACTGGCGGGTACAATAGGTTCTGTGGTGCTAAACTACTGCACTGTATCGGATTTCAGCTTTTGTGAATTATCTGTACAGTGAAACCAAAGGTAACTGACAAAGGTTCTGCAGGGGAGTGCATATGCCTAGTTAGCTACTGCATGCTTAACACTTCTAACATATTGTTTTTGTTTCACAGCTACCTTTTGTCTTAGAAAAACATAACTAAGATTCATGATAAAGAATTAGGACATGATGTTGTTCCCTCTATGTTGCTCGGACTCTTCAAAAATGTCGATGAGTGTGTGTCGGATCCTCCAAAAATACTGTATTTTTGAAGGATCTTACATGGGTGCGGCAACATTTTTGGAGAATCTGAGCAACTTAGCTCTCCCTCCTAGATTTCATCATCACTTGCTCTAGTTTAATCCATATACTTTTTGCTGTTTTTGGTTAGCTCCCTGAGCTGAGTACTGTAACAATGTATTGGAGCTACATCTACTTATCTTTGTGACTTTCGCATCCTTTTGATGCCATCAATGAAACACCTTATTTCATCAAAAAAAGAAAAGAAGAATTAGGGCACGAGTCCTGACTTATGGCAGCTAGACTCCGTCAAAATCTATCTTTAATCCCATTTCAATCTGAAACAAATTCTCTATTTTTTAATCTTAATGTTTCCCAATATTAAAAATATAAAAGCCACTGAAATTCAAAGTGTGTAACGCTGAGTCTATACATTCTTCTTTTACTATGCATTTGCAGGATGAAGCTGAAAGTTGGGAATCTGGTTTTTTTGACGATGGTTCCCTAGAGCAGGTAAATCTCATGGCAACTTTTTCCATGTTTCTACAGTAATAAAACATCAGTTCACTTGCTTTGTGTCACACAGCCTCTTTAGTCATGACTATCTGATGATGTAGGCTTTCCTTTTATCGGTATCCATTTCCCAGTTCATTGTAGTAGTATGTTCAGGCTTTAGGTTGGGCTGGTGGATGGACTAGATATATGGTTTACATTCTTGAAAGGCTTGTATGGCTATTTCTCTTGCGAAAATGACATGTTTATGTAAAGTTGAATCTGGATATTGTAACAGTTAGTTCCTTAAAGCATTTTCCCCTATTTCTTGTTGTAGCGAACGGAATTTTGTCTTATCAGAGTAGATATAAGATCAATATCCCTCAAAGACACTTGTTACTCGAAGAATATGAAAAGCATGCTACTGTTCTTGATTCATGTTTTGTTCGTCAACAGGTCCCGCGGAAAAAACGTAGTATTGAGTCAATTGTTCAAGAATTTCATACTGCTAGGCTGGAAGCTATTCATGCAAAAGAGCGCGGTGACAAAAAGGGCCAGGAACAAGCCAGCCGAACCATTCGGAAGATCAAGCAGGAGATATCTTCTCTAGGTTGAAAACTTTTGATATTGTGCTTTCATTTCCATTACTATAGCAAGTTTAACTTATGACATTTATTATAGGACTACCGGATGATATCCTGGAATCTGCACATGAAAGTGCTTCCGACCATGCAGTGTTAGACATGTCCTCAGAAAAACTTGATGTTGACGATGTTACTTCACACAATTTCAGAACGTCCGATATTCATGAACTTGAGATAGGAATGGACGAAGTGTCTGTCAATAACAGCTCTAATGAGTTCATCGAAAACAATCCATCAAGTGTTCCTTTAGGTGACAAGGCGGCTTCAGGAGGAGAACCAGAAGACGTAGAGCTTGGTGATTTCTTATTTGAAGAAGATTCCTCTGCTGATGTGTTGGCTACTGTACTAGAACTGCAGAAGAAAGAAAAGATGAGAGAGTTATGCAGTCAGAAAAACTTGGAGAAGTTAGAAGGTATATGGAAAAAGGTAAAAGTCTGGTACCTGATCTTATGAGTTGGTTGTAGATTTTTCACTGTAGATTATAATCTAGAGCACCTCTTTAGTTACCTAAAAAACAAAGAAGATTTGGAGCTCCTCTATTGGTATAAAGAAGGATAATATAGGAAAAAGATGCCTGATCAGTAGTTTTAACTTAAATAAGGTAGCCTTTTAAAGTGAACAAAGTATGTTTTCATTGTTTTCCTTTTCGATGTAGTTACTTTGACAGATAAGGTGTAACTTGTCTCTGTGTTTATTAGTTTTGAAACAACCGATAGTGTTATTGCATCAAAGGGTGTGGCCTAACGGTTAATGAAGTTGGTTGAAACCTTGGAGACCAAGGTTCAAATTCCAAGACAAAAAAACCTAGGTGATCTCTTCCAATCTGCCTAAGCCTTGGTGTGCTGAGTTATCCAGTACTCGTGTAAGTTGGAGGTAGCAGGTATCCCTGGAATAGTCAAGTGCGAGCAAGCTGGTACAGAAATTATTGTTTTAGAAAAAAAGAACTGTTATTTTTATTAAGGTAAACTGATACTGGTAAGAAGGTTAATCCACGATGAGCCCGTATGGACATGTTCTGTAGCGTGAAGTTAAACCACCCCCTCTAACAACAACATGTGATGCAAAATGTGAACCATGTTAGATTTGTGTCACCCCTTTTCTTCTTGAGGTCTTCTTGCTTTTGTTCTTAAGTTGTTGTTCCTTCCCTAAAAGTGTTACTACTGTTGGCATAATTGCAGGGAGATCCACAAAAGATTCCAAAGGCTTTTCTTCACCAACTTTGTCAAAGATCAGGATGGGAGGCACCAAAATATGCGAAAATACCTGGAAAAGGAAATATTACAAGTTACTCAGTTAGTATAATGCGCAAAGCCAGTGGGAGGGGTAAGAGCAGAAAAGCTGGAGGGCTAGTAACAATTGAGCTTCCTAGTCAGGATCATGCTTCTTCTACTGCTGAGGTATGTCTAATGCTTTGTTCATACTGTTATTGCATTTGTTGTAAGTCCATAAAAAAGAAAGGAAAGAGAAGTTAATGATAATTGCAGTTCTACTATTTGGCCGTTACACAACGTTTCAGATTGTGGGTGTAAAATATACCCTAATAGGGAGAATTGCATGTATTCACATCAGAATAGGAGTGTCATTTATCCCTTCGTTTCTTGTATGATAGCAGTTGAATTTGTTTAGCTATATCTACATTGTTTGTCGCTGTAGTTTTTTCTTTTTTGATAATGTTCATTGATTGGCATCAAGAAGTTGCAGTGGTTACAAAAATAGATATGCTAGCTCCATTTGTCCCTGTAGTTTAGCGGACTGAATTTTTGTTCAGACCGCGATATTTCAGGGCCTCTAGGCACCTTAAATAATATTGGAAACTTTGGTTTTCAAGCCATCAAACTGATTATTTGACCTTTTTTCTATTTAAGCTTTTGATCGATTTCTCTAGAGTTTTTCCAGTTTGTTCTGTAGGCTTGTTCAATTTGCACTTTGACACGGCCCAAAGCCACGCTTTGCGTTTCAGATTATCTTTTTGCCTTTTAAGACACCTTTGAAGGTTTATCTGGAATAGATGTTAGCTCATAACCTAAAAGATTTGTGACACTATGGAGAAGGTCTTAGGGATATATATGGTGAGAGACTGTCTTTGAACATTAAAGTAAATTATGGTAAAGACAGATTCTTTTGATTTATTTCTTCCACTGCTAAATTCTCTCTTTTTTCCTTTTGTTTCTCTCCTCCATAATTCACATATCTTCTTTTATTTTCTGGGAAGATTTAAAAATGCCTGAGCTAGAAGAGAGTTTGTTTCTGGTCCAACTGCAGTTTCAACTGACTGGAAGAACAAAATCTCCTACTTGAGAAGTGAGCAGAGAAATAAAAAACGTTCTGTTGTTGAACACTAACAAACTGTGAATTTACCTAAAGAGGGCCAGTAGTTTGGGCAGGAGAAGGATACACCAGTATCCCCACAAGACACTTGCGAGGGCTATCTGTAAGAAGGAAGAGAGTAGAAGTTGATACCATTAATCAAATGTGTATTTGCATGTGTAATTCACATAGCCTTATTGTGATGGGTCTTTTGGATGCAAAATCAATTGGAAATGAAAAATGTCACGATTTAGAGGAATAAATATGTGAAATTATAGAAATTCTTAACATGGTTGTAAGAAAGAAGGTCCGTACTCTCTGTACATATACAAACTCTCTCTTTTTGCTATTTTTGTGAATAACATTGCTGTACTTACTAAGAGAAAAGGAAAATATCAAATTATTGAAACATGAAGGGTAATGTGACAACCCCACTTATTTTTAGATTAATTATGATGCTATTGAAGTGTAATATCCTAGCAAGACAAGAAAAGAAATACTGTTCTAGGAGCTTTTGCCGCTTTTGCTTTTTGTGCAATAGGTATGTATTGGACTTCACCATGACGTGTTTTTGCATCAGTCTTAACCCCTTTGTGGATCCCCCCTCTGTTTCGTAACCCCTCTTGAAGTTTTATGGATAATTCATAAAATGCTGGTAAGAGGCAGTTCATAGAGCTATTGTTTTCTCTTCTCTATTTGCTTTCCCATGGTTGACAGGACTCTGCTATAACTGTGATGTCATTTTCTTGTAAAAAGCATTTGATATTTTTTTTCTATAGGTCTTACTTAGATCTGAAGGAATGTCACGTAATTGCAACTTTGATGAAAATACAATCTAATGTTGTAGTTTGGAATGACCAGTGTTCAAGCTACTAAGGAAAATCACAAAATTCATGATCTTGGTTTCAGGAACCAGAGATCTTATTAATTAACTGGAATTTGCAGAGTTCTGTTGTAAAAACACTTGTTAACTTTTTTTTAGTTTGCTATGATTTTTGTTTTGAGATGTGATTCTAAAACATGGTTCTCTTCTTTTTTGAACTGTGATTTGCTCAGGATGCACAAAACAGAGTTGCAGCGTATGCTCTCCATCGCTTGTTTCCAGATCTCCCAGTTCACATGCCAATTACTGAGCCATATGCATCACTTATTTTGCAGTGGGAGGAAGGTCATTTTTCTAACTTCACGTGCAGTCAAATGTTTAATATTGATATTACATTAAGCATTTTGGTAACTCAATTTTATACTTCACCCTGATCAAATTGGTCTCTTGTAGCCATAGAGCCCATAATTGTTTATCTAATCTTTTTACTGCAAACTTTACATTGATAAACAGTTTTTTTTTAATTGATGAAAGTTATCATAGAGAGATAATACACTCAAAAATCTTTGTCCAGAGGTAAAACTTATGCTACAACATCTATGAAAACAAGGAAAAAGAGGGAATTTATTTGAAGCATCCAACGTAAAAAGAATAATCCCTCCAAAATTTATTTCAACCCTTAAACGGTTTCACTGATGTAGGCAGCATAAAAGTGTAGAAATAGTTGTTAATGTTTGATATTGTTGCTTGTCTTCTTTCTCTTCTGTTATTTTTTTTCCGGCTGATCTCTTAGTGGTTGCACACCTCATTAACAACCCGAAGAACCCTAGTCTGTGTCAGTTAGATTCACAAGGTCTGGTCTGATATCTCCACCTCTTTCATGTGCATGGGGGTCTTTTCTGGGACAGGTGATTCTGTGAAAGATATTGTTGATGATCAAGTGGAACGAAGGGCCTATTTTGTGGATTCATTGCTGGATGCTAGCGGTTCAGAAACCATAACTCTTTCTGATGTCTCCAATAATGCTAGCAAAGAAAAGTTTTTACATCCTCACACCACCGAAGATAAGACGGTGCCTGTTGATTTTACAGGTGAAGTATGCGTATGGATTCTTTTCTGGTTTGCATCAGGAAATAATTTGAAATTGTTACCTATTTTCTTAAAACACTGCAAGATGTATGGCATTTCTTACGAAGCTGGTATTGGTAGAATTTGAATTTCTCTTTTGCTTTATTTTATTGATTTTGCGTCAATCATGGATCTAGATTAAGACTGTTTTTCAAAGAATTGCTGATATAATAAGTCTTTAATATTTGGTGATCGTGTCTATATACATTTTGTTCTTTTCTGTTCATTTAGCTGGCAATAAATGATTTATTCTGATGTCTACTGCAGTTCAATCTGTGCCTTTCCAACGTAGATTGTTTTTCATTTTTCCTTCTTTTGGGGAAGATATGACTCATAGGTAAGAATCACAAAACAAGCGAACTAATTGTCTCGTGCTGGTGAAAATGGAAGTACCTCAAACAGATAATGTTTTCTATTTAGTTATAGGTTCAGCATATTGCCCTTAGGGGAGGGGTAAAGTGGTAAACAGTGAGTTTTAGTAATTGACTTTTACAAGATCTTGTATACCTGTTAGTTTTTGCAGGTTTGTGGAGGCTTTTGGGAGTTCATTGCTATTTCAGAATGTAAATGGTTCCTTTGCTGACTAATCTCTTTGTTTTCTGCAGCCAAAAATCCCCGTAAAGAAGCAGAAAGTCTGTCTCTGAAAAAGGAGCAGGAGGGTAGGAAGAAGTTGAAGAAGTACCAGGTCAGAGCCTTTCTAGTTCTATACTATTAAAATTATGTGGCACTGTGGATGAGATTGTGTTAGTGCTGCTGTAACTTTAAGGCCATCTACTATGGAGTTGTCATTCACTTTGGGCTGCTTGTTACACTTTCACATAGTTGGGCATCACTGATGAATAACACAGATTTGAATGATGAAAGAACTTGAAAGATGACAATGAACAAAATGTAGGAAAGATCCTGAAGACAGAATAAAAAGAACCAGAGGGCTCTAGCAGTTGCACTTTCGGCATTTTAGTAACAGTGAGGGCTGTGATATGTATAATCTTCCTTTTCTTCTTCTTTTGGGGGTGGGGCTGGGGATATGGATTCTGTTGCAAGCTAGGGTTTCAACTACTATATTTCTTTACATTTTTTAGTTTTGATACAAACGGCTCTTTTTCGTTTTTGTTGTAGAGGTTGTCTGTAGCTTTGCTAAGCCTGGGTTGGTTTCTCACTTTTTCATGTTATTTTGGTAGAGCTTTCATGACTTAACAACTGACCTGGGGCAGTTGTTTGCTGGGATTCTGAGGTTTCAGGTTGTCTGCATACGCTATAATGGTGGTTAAAGTTTATCCAGCCTTACATCATGCATTTCCGTAGGAGTCATTACATAGTGGCTTTCCTTATTTCCCTCTTTTCTCTTCATAATTTGATTTTTTTTTTTACTTTTATCGTTGATGTTACTTACCTCTTTGTCTGCTTCAATTTCTGAAGATATATAATTATGTTCTCCAAGCAGGAAATGTTAAAATCACGGGCTGCCCTTCCTATTGCTGACTTAAAAGGCGAGATCCTGCATTCACTAGAGGAGAATGATGTTTTGGTCATTTGTGGGGAAACAGGTTGCGGGAAAACAACCCAGGTGTTGAATTCTTAAATTTTGCCTTTTTTCTGTACCAAAATTACTTCAATACTGTGTTGAGGCACAGCTTTCAATTCTGTTTAGGTGCTACTAGTTATGTGCTTTGGTCCTGTTTTCCCATTCTTTGTAGAACTTTCTTTCCCTTGTTTATTGCAACAATCCTAGCTTGATGTGTTTTGTCAAATCAATCTTTTTTCAAAGGGGAATAGCAAATCAGTGCTTCTTATTTTCAGATAGTGAGCTGTGGAGAAGATCCTACTCACCTAAACAGTTGCTAGAGAATATGTCAGAAAAATTTCCAAATAAAGCTAATTGACTTAAGAAGTCACCAAGATGGTTTTTATGTGCAATGGAGGGTAACTTATAAATTCACATTTGTATCTAGAAGCATTGACATCTTACATTTTTATTTCTGTAGGTCCCTCAATTTATACTGGATGACATGATTGAATCAGGACGTGGGGGACACTGTAACATTATATGCACACAACCAAGGAGAATCGCGGTCAGTGCTACCATTCATTTACCATACATTTGCCTGCACTAACTGACATTGGTTCTGGAATTCAGTTCTTTAATTGTCTGCTTGTTTGATTCAAAATAAAATGTAATTTTTTCCATGCACCTGTTCTGCTGAAATTCTCAACTTCTATGACTTCTGCGGAGCTGCCAATATTTTTGCAGATTTTAGCTGGTTGTGCTATTATCTCGGTTGTTGCCTGTTGGCTATGATAAAATATATTCTTGATGAGGCCTTGTACCATTGTTATTGTTACTCCGTTTGACACTTCTATTGTGTGCAGAACCCTCCAATACTTTTGGAGATTTTGCATGCAGCCGTATTCGGATTTCAAAATATATTTGATGCATTAGTGTTCCTCCGTTGTAGCTTGATGTCACCTGTTAAGCTCAATAATAGTAGAACAAGTTCCTTGGTGCCATTATTCCGGATTGTTGCCTGTGGACTATGATAAAATTTATACTTTATGAGGCCTTGTCCATCTCGGTAAAGTATATGAATATTGGGATTTGTTCCATTATTATTGTTGCTCCGTTTGACACGTTTATTGGGTGCAGAACCATCTAATATTTTTGAAGGTTTGGCATCCAGCCATTTTAAATTGCACATAAGCACACCAATATTTCCTTGAATTATGCTGCCTTGTAAGAGAACTCCAGAGCATCTTGCAGGTTCTTGCTTCTAGGTCATCCTACCTTTCTGTAACCTTGTTTTACAGTGGATGAAGAATTAAGGATTAATGTTGTCGTTAGTTGAATTGTAGGTCAAACTCAAAGTTATTAGTTGGATTTCAGTGAAGATCAAAGTTATTAGTTGGAGTACGGTGAAGCATTCCAATTTAGAATAAGTGTATCACATCAAGGACAAGGCTTATTTGAACTCTTGTATATCAGATCACCTACCATATTATATGAAGTAACTGATCATATTTGAAGAAGACATGCATGGAATTCAGAAATTCGATCAGATAGTTTTCTTTTTCTTGCTAATATAGGTTTTCTGCAATAGCTTAGCTGAGATTGGAGGCTCTTCCTCTTCATTTTTGTTGAGATGTCATTAGGCAATGCTTTCGTCTTGCTCTTTACACCCACATTTTAGGTTTTCTCTCACTGACAATAAGATTTGCTGATTGTCATTTTCTCTTTGCTAGGCTACTTCTGTGGCTGAAAGAGTTGCTGATGAGCGTTGTGAATCTTCACCAGGTTCAAGTGAGTCCTTGGTTGGTTACCAAGTTCGCCTCGATAGTGCAAGGTATTGCTTCCGGCTTCCCAAAGTCTTCATTTTTAAATGGATGCATTATCACTTGTCCCCAAAAAAAAGGATACAAAATCATGAAATTGGATGTCATGTTGACTCAAAATTTGCTTGTCTGGAAATTGATTTATATTGCCATATTAGTGTCGGCGAAGCTACCAGTGCTTAATAAAACCAGTCAGTGATCTCTATGTGGCTGGATGTATGGATTCTGTGCTGTCATTTCACTTGGTTTATTCATTTCATTCGATCACTTTAAACATGTTTTTATCAGGTCTACCATACATGACTCGTGGGAGGAGTAGGATTACAAATAAGATATTGCTCATTGGATCTGAGACTTCGAAGGATTTAGGTGTTGAGTTTTTTGATACTTGGGTTCACATGGATAGCCAATTTTGTGCATCAATGCTCTGCTACTATTACAACTCCCACTGTGATCTGCTTTTGTTTAGTCAGCGATCTAATCATTCCTGCTGAGTCATGTTCCCTTAGATTTCCTTAAGCATTGCAAACCTGTTTTCACTTAGCTTTTTATGGGTCTCGTTGTCATCATGTAAGGACATAGGAATCTCCCATCAGTGGTTCTACCCAGAATAAGTATCATTTTATATTCGTGCTTTAAAAACTATAATCATCATTAATACTGAAATACGATAATGATTCTGTGATTGTCTTGTGAAGTTGTGATTATTACATCAAAACATCATCTATTAATTTTGTTACCTTCTTTCAGGAATGAGAGAACAAAGCTCCTCTTTTGTACAACTGGCATTCTTTTGAGAATGTTTTCAGTAAGTCTCCTACTAATTATATTGCATGCTTACCGACCATATTGTTCTGTGTTTTGAATTTATTTGACATAATCTTTGCCCACTTTACCTTTTTTTAAATTTTGTTTTTTTTATAACAGAATGTCGAAATATTGGCCAATATCTTTTGGTGCAATTTAATGTGTTATTTTGCAGGGAAATAAAAGTTTGGCTGGTGTTAGTCATATCATTGTTGATGAAGTGCATGAGAGGTCACTTCTGGTGAGTTTTTTGTGCACTGCATGACATGTGTTTATGAATTATGGCGAGCAAGTTTATTTAATTTCCACTACTTGCTTGTAAAATAGATCAGGCTATCAAAAATTGACCATGTGAATATGAAAGCATGTTGTTTAGATTCTCTTATGCTGATTCTTATGAAATTAGGTACCTACTAATGGTGGCCGTCTAGATATAGACCATTGCTATCTGATTGGTTAAACATGTTAAAAGCTTGAGGAAAATGAAGAAGATAAATCAGTGAAATGTGTGACATAGTCTCAATTAGTATCCATCATGATAATTGGTTACGTCCATACTAAATCATGCTCCTTTTTGTTTTATTATAATGTATATAATTTTGTTATGATGGGGAAATATCTCGTATACAAACAATATACCAAAAGGCGGAGAATCTATAGTAGAATATGATCTCCGAAAAAACCACCCAATTTTTCTACAAATTGAAACCTTGTGGGTGCATTGAGAGAGGAATAAAAGAGACAACAAATGAGAGGCTATTCTCTTTTTAAATGCTCTCATATTTCTTTCTTTTAATAAGACCCACATGAGTGCTTGTGGGGCAACATATCATGCCCTTTGTCATCTCTAAAGGCCCAATTAATTAGTGCCTACTTCTTTGGGGTCGGTCGTTGTCCATAGCATCTCGAACCATCTTAAGATCTCTCACCACCGGCGAGTTGGCCACCTGACAATGCAAGAGGATATGTTCATGTCGTCACTCATTTTTTGCACATCAAACGCAAGCTGACATGTTATTATTCTTTCTTGCTGCAAACCAAGTAAATTGCTTACCTTTCTTGGCCACCCGTGAATCCAAATTGACAAGTACAGAAAACCTGAGCCATACTGACTATAAGAGCTTACGGTAATATGATTTTACGAAGAACCATAGATATGGTTCTTGTATGTATAGAGGACTGAGTGGCTTCTTTGAGAACCATATTTTGATATAGCTCTCACTACTTCTTTATTTACGATTTCCCTAACATTGATATCATTACTTACCTTATTAAAAAGGTATGAGAATTATTATTTTGACAAATTTGGAAGAACTGCACATGGCTATGAATTCTGGAAAGAAGTAATCAAATGACTTTTATACTTCATTGGGCATTAGGAGGATTGAAAAAAGGACTGTTTGCTTGCTGCTGCACATTCTTTCAGAATCCCCTTCCATTTTTCGTCATTTGGTTGGTGTACTACCGGTGCTATTGCTGCCAAATTTAGGCACACAAAGAAGCTGCTTCCTGACTGAGCCTCCAGTATTTATTAGACTCCACAACAGTCTGACTCTGAGACATCAGCGGGATGCTTATAATCATTGTTGCTTCTGAAAATCTAGCTTTGATGTCACACTTCTCATTCTGCAAATTGTTGCAGCTACGGCAAATGCTGAATATTCTTGCTGGACACCCCATTATAAGCCCTTTACTCTAGTAACAGAAAGGATGACTTTCTTTCTTGTCTTTTTTCACATTCATTTAATTCTGAAATCCCAATGTTTTGTGTCTCTGATAGTTGGGTGCCACCGTTCTCATCTTCTTGAAGAAATCAGCTATGGTTCATTTTCATTTTCATGAGACCCTCTTTTTATCTGCTCACTACTCACTACTCACTAGATGACTAGGACTATCAAACTGAAGAGGGAAATAGTACTTTTTGCTGTTATCTACTTATATACCATTAATCTCTGGTTCTTCCTCTACTTTGTTGTATATTAATGGATATATTTGGAAACCAGTTGTAAGAAACACTAACCTCTTTTAAAACCAGGGTGATTTTCTGCTCATTGTCTTGAAGAGTCTCATCCAGAAGCAATCTGCCCTTGGTACGGCAAAACTGAAAGTTATACTCATGTATGGTTTGGTTTCGTTTATCAATATCTTGCAACCATTATCTTGTTCTGTGTCCTTTTTAGAGTTATGACTGCTCATGGAGGAATTTTTTGTTTTGTTTTACATCAGGTCTGCGACAGTAGATTCACATTTGTTTTCTCATTACTTTGGTAACTGCCCTGTAATTACCGCTCAAGGACGAACACATCCTGTTTCAACTTATTTTCTCGAGGATATTTATGAGAGTATCAATTACCGCCTTGTATCTGATTCTCCGGCTTCTTTAAGCTATGGAACATCTACTAGGGAAAAGGTATTTCAGTTACTTGCCTTGATTGACATTTTAGATGGATTGAAATTTGAAATTGTCTTTCTTTGCTAGATATGCTCTCATTGGCAATTTCTAGCTTCTGCTTTGGAACTGCTCTAAAGTCTTCTCTTATACCAATCTTTACTTTTAGCTGAACTAATTTCTGATCAAAATCAATTATTAGTAAGGAATAGATCCTGACAAACCATTATGAGTGTTGCTCTGGTATTGGCTTACAGTTGAAGTAGATCTTCCTTATTGACTTGAAGTTCAGTCTGTTAACTTTTTGTTTATGTTAGCTCAAGAGCTTCTTATATCTTTCCAATTGTATGAGTGCAGAATGCTCCTATTGGCAATCATAGGGGGAAAAAGAACCTTGTCCTCTCTGCATGGGGTGATGAATCATTGCTGTCTGAAGAGTACATAAATCCCTATTATGATCCCAGTAATTATCAAAACTACAGTGGACAAACTCAAAAAAATCTGGTAATTGTGTTTTAAAAGTACCTCTTCAGTGATGCTAATTAAGATCCTAAAAACTTTACTGAAAGAATACTGTGATGAACCATCTCTCACTATCTCAGAGGAAATTGAATGAAGACATTATTGATTATGATCTTCTCGAAGACCTGGTATGCTACATTGATGAAACATACCCTGAGGGTGCTATACTAGTCTTTTTACCGGTAAGTTCATCGATTTAACACTTATTTACGTTTTGATTTTCTCTTTCGAAGTTTTATGCCTGCAGAAGAAAAGAAGATTGACTTGTGAATTGTGTTCTGCTGAAGGGGGTTGCCGAAATAAACACCTTATTCGATAGACTGTCTGTGTCCTTCCAGTTTAGTGGACAGTCTTCTGAATGGATTCTTCCTTTGCATTCTTCTGTAGCATCTGAGGATCAGAAAAAAGTGTTTATGAGACCTCCAGAAAATATCCGTAAGGTAATGTTTTGTATTCAATCACATGTTTTTTCATTGAGACATTTATGCTATCTGATTCCATTGTATGGATGCTATCTTCTTCAATTTGGGTTCTTTTCCCCTCTGCGCTTTTCTGTTCTCTTTCATGTGTTGGTTCTTGGTTGTGCAGTGTCTTGTGTTATTAATCTGCGTCATTGTCTGAACACAATTAGATCAAGTAATTACTCCCTGAAGGCTAAATGCTTATTATCATTCTATAGCTGGTGTAAACTAACTCCTGTCACTAGCATTGAACACTTCTTGAGTTTTGTCAGCTCTTTAGCATCTTAATTTCCTTTTGTATCAGAGTTGACAACTCCTCACTTTTGTAACTTTTTGCATGTGCTTGATGCCAGCAATGAATTCTACTTACTTCCTCCAAAAAGAAGTAATATTGGAAGATGGTAAGTTGTTGTTTCGGTGCAGGAATTCATTTTGATGATTTTTCAGAATGTTTTGCCCCTAGAAAATGTTTGAATGGAACAGATGCTTGCGCTGCAAATTGCCTTTCATCAGAACTAGCAATTGGATCTCCTTTTTCTATTGCACATACCAAGTAGAAGTGTTCTGAAGTATTATAGACTCTTTTAGCTGAGAAAGAGACTTCCTTCTCTGCATATCCTCTCATTGTCCAATGCAAGTTAATGCTCTAATTGCTCTTGCAATCTGGGAAAACCCTGGATCTTGTACTAATTGTTAATACCCAAGATTCACATTCTTTAATTACACCTGTATGATGAAGCAACAAGCTGTCTTCATCCTAGCTCTCCCATGTTCTTACTGCTATGTCATCAACAAAACACTTGCTGCTCCACTCCTTATCGCCTCATCCCGCAACTACTACTTTTCAGCTTTCGCTGGCGACTTCCATTTAATTTGCATCGAAATTCTTATCTACTGACATAATTCATGTATAATTTCAAATGATATGATTGATACATTTGTCATCTGCTCGTGTGACTGGCTCCTGAAGTGTCACATTACTCTGCTTCACATCCCTCATTGTTAAGTAGTGGCAGTATGAGTGTATGACATCCTTTTATTGTTGCTAGTAATATCTTCATAGGGAGCCGAGAAAAGGCTACGTTTCTTGATGTCGTTTAGGATGAAGAACTATGTTAGGAAATTTTGAAGGGCCTTACATTACTTTAAATCTGAAAGCTGCATTGGCGATTTTCTTCTCAAGAGTCATTCGCAAGAACACATTTACAATTATGTCCTGTATGATATTGACGAATGGAAAGGTCCAACATGGACCAAGCTCTGTTTATTTTATCTTATTGTAGATAATGCATAGATTTATTATATCTGTCTAGATATGCATGCTCATCATTTACTCCATGTTCGGCCGTATTCAACTTCAAATTGAGAGTTGTACGTGGAGTCTGTGCAAAACCCTCTTCTTAGTCATCACCATATTTTTGCTTACTTTTAAGTGATTCATTTACTTATTGTTCTGTATTTTTGCTTGGTAATTTACCACTTCCAGGTTATAATAGCTACAAATATTGCAGAGACTAGCATAACCATAGATGATGTGGTTTATGTGGTTGACTGTGGAAAACACAAAGAAAATCGCTATAATCCGAAGAAGGTAAGTCTTCTGCTCTCTTTCATAGCAAATGACAAGGCTGATTATCTCAGAGGATTGTTGTCTCAACAAAACATAGCTTATGTTGCATGTTTTCTGTTCTGTAATATAATAATTAATATAAGGGCCCCCCATATGGCTTCAATTCCCTTTGCTCTTTGTCTCCAGAGTCTGGTGCACCGGTAATCATGTTTTTCTATTGTGTAAACTTCTTGATTTTAGAAATTGTCAAGCATGGTTGAAGATTGGATATCTCAAGCAAATGCAAGGCAACGTCGAGGCAGAGCTGGTCGTGTAAAGCCAGGAATCTGCTTTTGTCTCTACACTTCTTACCGATATGAGAAACTCATGCGGCCTTACCAGGTACAGGGTATTAGTTGGTTTTCCTCGTTATTTTATCTGGTACTTCTGTTCTTTGTTTCTGATAATCCTCTCTTACATCGCACTGATGTTTAGTTTGACCTTGCTAGATCCCGGAGATGCTGCGAATGCCGTTAGTAGAATTGTGCTTACAAATCAAATTGCTATCACTTGGAAGCATAAAGCTATTTTTGTCTATGGTGATTTATTTTTTTAATAAAATTATTCAGATGCAATTTTGTGTATTTTGTTCTATGGATTTTCTAACTCATTTTTGTCTTCCAAACTGCGTCTTTTAAGGCTCTTGAACCTCCAAAGGATGAGGCTATTATGTCAGCAATTTCTTTATTGTATGAGGTATACTCCACGGAGATGAATCTGTCTTTTGGTTTCTTAGCATCAACATCTGCATGTGCTATAATAACGACATCATAAGTCAACAGCAGGATATGGAAGTTGAGTTACTTTCCTAGGAAGAAAAATTTATAAAAAATGTTGATGAAATATAATACTTTTAAGAGAAGAGCTAAGACTAAATTTAAATCCTTCACTTGGAAGATACTCATTTATACAATAAAGTGCTAATGTTAGCGTGTTTATGCTTTATCTAATCACATGTCGTCATATAAAATGGGATGGGTGTGTAAGGTATCAGGACCCATTCACTCTACAAAGTCTTGTGTAATTTGAGACATCTGCTTTTGTTTCTTATATGTCAACATGTACTTTTATATAAGTTTCTACTATGCTTCATTAGTATTGAGGTGTATATTTGTCATGTATTTGGATGGTTCCATTTTCTATGGTATCATTGATAATGTTCATGCAAGATGTTATGCTATCTTGCATAGCTTGGTTTGTTACATGCGGTGCACTTGCATTCATTCATTTCCTTAATATTCTTTTGTCCATATTCTTTCTTCTTAATTCATATAAAAAATACATTCCCGTGTTTCCATGTTAAGATTGCTTAATCGCAATATTGTTTGTCGCATGAAATGCCAGTTGAACTGCACAGTCCTGTGCTTTATGGTGATAATCTCATAGTTCAATTTATGTTCAGGTTGGTGCCGTTGAAGGGGATGAAGAGTTAACTCCTCTCGGGTATCATTTGGCGAGACTTCCTGTTGATGTGTTGGTGGGGAAGGTAGTCATGTGATTATCCCTTTTCTTTAGCATCTTATATATTTCTCATTATTACAACCCTAATTCATGAACTTTTTTTTTTTGAAAAGGTAATAACTTTATTTAGGATTTCTAAAAAAATAATAATCTAAGAGATCTCTTGTATACTAGAACGTAGAAAATTTTCCAAAACATATGATTCTCTACGAATGGCAATTTTCAATATGAATTAAAATTTCTTGGGTTCACCAATTGTCCTGGTTCTCTGGGCTTTGTTGACCACTATTATCTTATATTTTTTAAATGTGGAACTGTAGATGCTGTTATATGGTGGAGTATTTGGCTGTTTGTCACCAATTCTATCTATTTCAGCTTTCCTGAGTTACAAGTCTCCATTTGTTTATCCAAAAGATGAGGTCTGTATCTTCATCTCTTAAAAGCTTCGGTGATGTCGATATGGAATTTAATTATGTTATGGCATGCATATGCAGAGGCAAAATGTTGAAAGAGCAAAGCTGGCACTTTTGAGTGATAAGCTTGGCTGTGAAACTGACTCTGACAGTGGTAACTGGCAGTCTGACCATCTCCTAATGATGGTAGCGTATAAAAAGTGGGAGAAAATTTTGCGGGAGGTTAGTGATTTACTAACTTGCAACCACTTATGAAGTAACTGACTGTGTATCACATTTTAACATCCCAACTGAGAAATCCCAAGGGTAGTGACACAGGTACAAATCTGGGTTGATATTAGGCTGATTCCTCTATGCTTCCCACTTAAATACCAGCTTTTGTTTGTGACAGGGTTCTAAGCCTGCATCAAAAATTGAAAGCTTTCCTCCCAGGCTTTAGACTATTGGTAGAGAGTGTAGCTTTTGATGTGTGGGTTCTCGAACCCTGTTAGAAAAGAGAGCTGGTATTTATGTTGAGAAGCATAGAGGGGTGTGTTATCTACCAAGTTTCAAACTTAGCGCCAATGTCCTCAGTTATTCTCGATTATCAAAAAAAGGAAGAATTAATTGAAAGCTTAGGTGTGAATTGGCTTTTGCCATGGAAAACGTATGATTAATCATGATACTTTGATTAGTGCTTGGTTCTTAGCATTTATAGTAAGTATTACTACCTCCATCCCTGATAGATTTGTTGTACTTCTATGTTTTGTCAATTTCAAAACCTGTGTCCACTCCTTGACCGACCTTTAATATGACACAAGTTGTGGGGGATCCTTATTTCTCTTAGTGCAACTTTCTTCCTTTTTTTATTCGCAAAACTGCAAAGTCAATGTATAACCAACTAGAAAATAACTCACAATTTTTAAATTTTCTCAATATTTGTGTAGAGTCAGACCAAGGGTACTACTGTATGATCAAAGGAGTAGTTCTTTTTGTCGCATGAGATTGTTAATTATTAGTAAGCTGATTTCCATCAGTCATATATAAGAAACAGATCGCTGCTGGTTAGGGTGAACTATGACCTAACTATAATCTTGAATAATTTGGCTAAACAGATGCTCTCTATCTATGGCTACTCAATGTTTACCCACCCACAGAGATTTCCCAAAGAATATTGCTTCTGCTTTTTCAGTAACAGACCAAACAATATTGTGTTTTGTAGAAAGAGCATATTTCTCATGTGGAATTGTGACGACATTGTTCATTGTTAGTCAAATAAGAATTAGTAGAGCCCTAGTGGATCAGATAATATTGTGTTTTCTCTCTTGTCGTTCATTTTTTGGATTGACTTTTAAGTTAGAGATCCTAACTTATGGCTTATTTTTGTCATTTTAGCTTATAAGCACTTTTTTAATTTACCCAAATACTAAAAAAGTGCTTTAAAACTATTTTGGCTTAAAAACACTTAAAATAAGCCAATCCAAACAGGGCTCAGTCCATTGATAAAATACTTAACTGTATTTCAACACTTTTTACTCATAAAAAAAAGGTTATTTCCGAACATTTAATGTATGCATTGTCATTCTTTAAGCTATGCTACTGATGCAGTTCATTTTCTTTCTGGCAGAATGGAGTCAAAGCAGCAAAGCAGTTTTGCAGCTCATATTTCTTGAGCAGTTCTGTCATGTACATGATAAGGTATGATTTTATGTCATACTAAGTACATCCCTTGTTATTGATTCATCCCTCATTATGCAGTGAGTTTTAACAGTTATATTAACAATGTTAAAGCTTCTCTAACAGGAAAGTATATCCTGTATCCCTTGGGCCTTGGGTACTATTTCCTACTCTGGAATGCCTGACTAATTTCGAAAGAAGCATTATGTAGCTCAGTTTTCTTGTAATTCAATCAAAACTGATGGTGATGTTTTATGCCTTGGGGGTTGGGGCTGTAGAATATGGATTCAACTAATGGAACTATGGTTGTCATTATCCATGTCTTTTGTACTTGAAAGTAAGCCCATTACCTGGTCCTGAATCCATTCTTTAATTTATGAAGTGAGTACCGGTAAAAAACAAATTGCAAATTAAAGAATGGATTCAGCATACAGTACCTACCTGTATTTAATTTTATGTAGCCTCCCACACTTACTTTCAGTCTTTCACCATTACCATTTATCATAATAATCATTGGCACCAATCTGCATTTTAAACTTATAATCATCCTTCAAAAAGGTCCATTAAAGACGATATGCAACAAACTCTGAAAACTGGATTTATACAGGTTTGCAACGTTTAGCTCTTCCTAAGTGAGGCACTGAGCTGCGAGAATTATGCCTCCTTTTCCCAGTTACCTCCCTTTGTAGACCTCAGATTGTTTCCCCAACTGCTAATACATGTCTTATTGTGCCAGAGACATGAGAATACAATTTGGAACGTTGCTAGCTGATATTGGACTCATCAACCTCCCAAAAAAGTCGGAGGTACTTTTATTTCTAAGATGCATATTTATGAAGTTTGCATTATGAATTTATGACTTATGATTTGCAGTCTCATCCTTTAAATTGGATGGTATCAATTTAGTGAATTTAATATATAAAATTGAACTATGACTTACCTGCTTTTTCTGGACATTTAAAATGAAGAGAACAATAAAAACATGGCTGGAGGTATCTCATGGACAATGTTAGACCATGTTTACTTCAAAAGAGGTTAGGATGTTAAGGATCTTAGGAACTGCAGTTATATGCACATTCCAAGCCAACTCATCGTTATCTTCATAACAATTTGCATTTTGGTTTCATGATTGCAACTTGTATGGGGGCGAGGTGGGCCTTTGAGTGGTAGGGATATCTTCTGGTGTTTAGTCAGCAAAAGTATGACCTGTGTTGTCAGTCGTCACAGCAAAGAGTTGTTTGATTTCAGTCTTCCTGATTTGAGGGTGGTTTGACTGGTTATCACTTACGTGCCAACTCTGGTTAAACTTGTGGACTCCAATTTATGCCTTCAGCTTCAATGGATTTATACATGTTATCAAAATGGTTAAGCCTGTAAAATTTACCAAGTATTTAGACGATTTAGTTTATATCTCCTCTCTTCCTGCTGGAAGTCATATTTCCCAATATTACAGTGTTTTAACTTTGAAATAATTTTTGAATGCAGGTTGATTGGAAAAAGAAAGAGAAGCTTGGCAGTTGGCTTTCTGATATTTCACAACCTTTTAATATAAATTCAAATCATTCCTCAGTTCTTAAGGTACGTTAAAGCTTAGCTGTTCCTTTTCACTTCAGAGTCTCAAACTTGATAGGATATGGCTCGGTATAGGTCTCATATGTTGGTTTCCTTCATGCCAGAAGGATGTCTGTTATTTACCCTTGAATCTACAATTGGGCTTCACTTAAAACGTTAAAGATATGGGGGTTGTCTCTTATTTCTATGTTACAGAATAGAGATATAAAGAGATCATTAATTAAGATGTGTGGATCTCCCTTGACTTGGGACGGGGAAAGGGATTTGGTAAGAATACCATGTTATTGATTTTGGTGCATAGCATGGAACAAAAAGGTGTGAGAACTTTCATATATATATTGAGTCACAATTCTCTTGATATATTGAACTCAGACCTGTAATAGATTTTAGTAGAGAATAAAGCAAGTATTTTGTTAACGTCGTCGCCCAAGAAGAATTTGTTCCACCATACCAATTTGTTTGTTGATTTGCTGTATTAATGGCTAATTCTAAGATTAACCACATGTGTCGCACCTATCCAAAAAATAATAATTAAAAATTATCTCATGTGTCGCCATTCATAAAAACAATGAGATAATAGCACAATTTGCTCCAATAGACTATCAATTTAGTTCAGAATCTGACACCAAGGATCATTCCATGTAAATTTGTGTGAATGAATCACTTCTGTTCTGGAATAATGCTAAGGTAACTCTACATTCATAGAGTTATAATGGAACTTCTTAGTTCTTACACCCTCTGGATTCTGTTTACATGATCACTACCACTTAGCAGAAGAGAAATATCCTACTCAGAATTTACAGTTTCAAGATCACCGTTTTAGCACACACCTGGTGAGATGTTCCAAGCCCAGTATCTACTGATTTTCGCAGATCTCTGTTTGAGAAGAAGGCATTAACACTTCTTTCCAGAAAGATTTTTTGCTTCTTAATATCCTAGCTGTCACTAAGGCAGGTCTTCTGTAAAGCCTATAATGGCATTAATTATTACCTTAAGGGGTCGTTTGGTAGAAGGTATTAGAGAAAATAGTGCATGTATTAGTTTTGGTATTACAAATCCCATGTTTTGTACACTTTTTCAACCTATGTATTGCTAATGCAAGTATTGGTGATACACCCTATTTGGTATTATGCTATGTGTAACCAATTAGCAAATCAAGGTTATTAATGCATGTATTAGCATGGCTAAAGACACAATTGTCCCTGAAAGTGTACAGAGCTAAAGAATGTGGATGATATTTTTGTAAATAAACATTTCTTTTCGAAATTATGCAATCCATGTTATTTTTAATACATCAAACCAAAAATAAGAAATAACGACAGCATAATAATCCCTGCATTATTTATCCCAACATTACTAACACACCTTGTTGAACACTTTTCTTATACATCCTACCAAACGATCCCTAAGGGGCATATGCAAGCTAAATGCATGTGTTCACATAGCAAATATGATATAGAGGATTTTGGAGGGGGCAAGAGATAGAGTGAGGGAGATTATTTCACTCTAGTTATTCTTTCGGTTTACTTACCTCTCTGACTTGTTTATTTACTAATCGTCTATGAATGTGTCTAGGCCATATTGTGTGCAGGTCTATATCCCAATGTATCTGCGAGAGAAGAAGGCATTGCTACAACTGCTCTTGGGAACCTAAAACAGAGTACAAATGTTTCAGCAAAGAGTAACCCTGCGTGGTATGATGGAAAACGAGAAGTTCACATTCACCCTTCCTCGATCAACTCTGACTTAAAAGCTTTTCAGTACCCATTTCTCGTCTTTCTTGAAAAGGTTTGCATTTTCGTGATCTTTTACTCTGAAAAACTAAAATTTGGTTTCTCTGACCTCATCTATGGATGTCCTCCATGCTTTCATTAAGTGTTGCTTCTTTCTGTCGCTTAAGGTGATAGGAATTTGTAGGTGTCTTTTCTTTATGAAATTCGTTGTTTTCACTAAACACCTTTCTCCCTTTTGTTTGGGATAAACAAAGAAAATCCAGGCATTTTCACGTGCTTGGCCCATGAAAAAGAATCAAGCTCGTACATGGAGGAGCGTGTGGAGAAAAAATATAAGTAAATAAAAGTGTGCTTTTAGATGAGATGGTCACACATTACTAAATTATAGTTAATTATAAGTTCCTATCAAAATCCACTTTGACAAACAAGTACTACTTTAGGTACTCTAATTTGAAGGATGGGGCTGGTAATTCCTAGGTTCTTTTGTTTACTTCTCTAAATATTAGTTTGTTTTGGAATTGTGGGCTTTGAATCCCTGGTGAAAGGGTATCTAAGAGTTCAAATCGGGTAAAGATATGTTCTTTTTCTCTTTGTGAGTTCATAGCAAACGTATTCAAATTGTTCACCTTAACTATTTGACTCACGTTCTGTATTTCAAAATGTTTATTGACTAATTATTTTACATAATCAAATTTTATCTCTAGTTATATATTTTGTTGCACCATTTCTAAGATGTAATTCTTATTTATGCTATTATTTCAGGTAGAAACTAACAAGGTATTTTTGCGAGACACTACTGTTGTCTCTCCTTATACTATACTGCTTTTTGGTGGCCCAATAAACGTTCAGCACCAGGTATCTTTTGTTTATGGCCATGCTTGCATACCCTACTTTTTATGGAAAACTTGA
The DNA here is from genome assembly GCA_029582245.1 of Solanum etuberosum. NCBI lineage: Eukaryota > Viridiplantae > Streptophyta > Magnoliopsida > Solanales > Solanaceae > Solanum > Solanum etuberosum. The sequence continues at coordinate 79,764 of JAJONR010003086.1, read as the reverse complement.
TAAGTTCTTGTTTCTTATTTCTCAATGTGTAGTAGGTGTCAATTTCATTTTCCAAATTTTCTCAAAACTGTCACTCAAAACTTTGAAACGTTGTCCATCTTATGCTGTCTAGTGACAGAAGGGTAGGAGCCTTACCTGGCAAAGTCAGAGAAAAAAGGAAAAGGAAACAAGAACTGTTGAGACTTGAGAACTATGAATACAGAGTTACCTTTATCTCAAAAAAAAAACGATGATTTGCTTTGTTGTTTATTTATCAAGGAAGATTGAGCATTTGTGCTACGAAATGCTAAAATAAAAATGCTCTATTGTGTTCTTCAGTACACCCTCCTTTACATTGGTTTTGCTTCCATGGTTTTCAATGCAGAAGTAGGGTATTTCTTCGTTTAATCCCTATACCCTCTCGAAAAGAGGAAAATAAAGGCGGAAAAAGTAAAACAGGTGCATCACTTCCAAAACAACCAATATAATTTGTTTTTACTACTATTGTTTAGGAGAATTGGGGGCAGTTTCTTACTCTGGAAACTGGTATCAAGTACTAGTATAAAAGTAGCATACTTCCCCTGACGTCCTTCATGGGAAATCTGATAAAATTGTGGAAGTAACATACTTTCTCTAAAGAGCTTTCCTTTTGGCCTTTTCAATTTCGAAGGCATGATTCTGCGGAAAATTAAGTCAATCTTTTACCTTGGGTCCAGATTGGCCTCAAATGTTAGCAAGATCTTACCAATTCAATTCCTAATTATTGCAGTTTTATGCAGGAAAAAAGGCTAGAACCCATTAACATATGTTTCAACATTAATTGTTTGCTATATACTTGTAATTATTTGTCCTTTTTGAGGAATATTTTCTTCTTGTTGGTTCCTATTCCTGTCTTTCACCTGTTTTTGTAGTATTTTGCTGATATTTATCTCTTTTTCTAAATAGTTTGTAATTGTTCTTTTCCAGACTGGAACAGTTACCATAGATGGATGGCTAGAAGTTGCCGCGCCAGCACAAACAGCTGTGCTATTTAAGGAACTCCGGCTGACTCTTCATGATATTCTCAAGGAGCTTATTCGTAATCCACAGGTAGATGTTTTATCTTATACTAACAGATAGTACAACTTGTTTCAGTACTAGCATTTACTGTTTCTTTCTGGCAGCAATCACCTAATTATAGATGAATAAGTCAGGGTCACAACCTTGAAACCTTCATCCTTATTGGAGTGCCTTTATAAAAAGATAAGAAATAGATGCTTTATTCCCTTAGTTCTGATTTTTCGATGCAGTAACCAAGATCATTTTAAGAAATCTGAAGAGATTTTAGTTGATGTACATTTCATTTTTCCACCAAAACTTAAGGAGACAAAGGATACTTTTCAAATTTCTATCACTGCCAGCAGATTCGGAAAAAAAAAGAAGAGCGAATCTGAATGCCAAATTGCTGCCCTGTTGAGGGAATGGTGTGCTCTCATTCTGGCACTTGATCTGCTCCTTTTGGGCTATTCCTACAAAAAAATGATGTCTTGTCTATGTTTCTCTTCACATTGCATTGATGTTTGCTAGGAGACTATATGTTTTGGCTATTCGTAATAAAAGATCCTTCGATGTTCCTATACAATGTCCTCTTGTGCAATGTGTTTGGCTTATTCCCTGTTGAACGTAATATGAGCACATGTGTCTTTTCTGTTCCAACAAAGAAAAAGGTTCTGCACACTACCTCCTTCCTCTATGACCCAAAAGTTTCCCCGGGCGCAATCTTTCTCACCACTATGATAACCATCGATTGAAGATCCTAATCAATTTTTAGAGGCACAGGGAATCTTTTCATTGTTTAAGCTTTTGGCAATTGTTTGCATATCATTTTTCCTTTTTTTTGTTTTTGTTTTTGTGTCATTAAATTTCTTTTCTTTAAGTAGACATTACCATATAGCTGCTGTTGAATGCTTTTTAAGGTTTGCGATCATATTTTGTTTCCATTCAAATGTTCAGCCCTTTACACCTTTGTTTTGGATTGATGAATTCTCCTGACACCTGATTTTTCAGGCTTCCAAGGTGACAGATAATGAAGTTCTCAGATCTATAATCCAGCTGCTGTTAGAAGAAAATAAACAAAGAAAATAACCACTAAGCCTTGAATCAGGTGATCATTGCGCGCCCAGACATAGCTAGCAGAAACACCTAGGAGAGCTCAACCTTTTGTACGATTAGAAAAAGGAAACTTGCTGCTATCGATGGACTGTCTTGTCTGGTTGCTGATATCTCGTGGGTGAGGTGATGGACTATCTGTTTGCTGATCTCAGGTGGATGGATACAAGGAGTAGGACAAAATTTGTTCTTTACTTAATTGATCATGAATCATCCCACAAAATTAATCATTCAGCAATTGACAGAATCACTAAAGTTGGATATGTATATTAATATTATCCCAAAAAGCTAATGAACAAGTATGTTTGGCTGGAAAGGAACAAGACATGCTTTGTTGGGTAAAGACTGCAGATTGATAAATTTGAAAAATAAATGTATCAACAAACATTCAATTAATCTTTTACGAGTGTCAAAGTTCAGTTCATACAAATGTAATTCACCCAATTGTCGAAGTTTGAACGAATTGGGTTGTGACGGTTGCATCATCAAACAAATACCAAGCTGATTACTCCTTTTATTACATAATAAAAAAATCCAAATCTTGGTGTGTTTTGTTTGGACTTGAACGGTGAGCCAAAATAATAAAACAAGAACTAATGTATGCAGTAATCAATATCTATTAATTGGCATTGATGTACACTTCTTTGTTAAGAAATTGTAAATAAACTTATATTAACAACTCTTAATGTAGTACTATATTTCAATACTACGTATTATGGGCAGTATTTATGCAAAAAGAAGAAGGAAATTAGGGTAAGATGTTCTCTAACTAAGGTGACTCTATATCTGAGCAAGGTTCAACTTGATTCCACGATAGTTGGTTAAGAATCAAAATGTACTTACCACGCGCATATGCATGAGTTTTACAACATTTGAAACTCACGTGCAAAAGGTTTGTGGGAAGATAACGTACATTAAATTAGTTAATTATTTGCGGATAAATATTTATATTAGTTAACTATTAGTGCGTAAATATTAAAGTTACATTAATTTGTTGGTGTAAATAATCAACCTAGGTTGGATCTAATCATTAGGCTAAGAGATTATTAACCAGGTACATATAGTGCAGAGTACACACATACATCTACTTTTATATTTTCTCAAAAAATTCAACGTTTTACATTATTTGCTTCCACTTATCTTATATTTGCTTATTATCAGAAGCGAAGCTGAGAGAGATCAAATCGAAACTCTCTCATGGCGAAGCACTCCTTTTCCCTCTCTCCTCTCTCTTCCTTCATCCTCCCTAGAGGCGACACTCTCTTCTACCTTATTGCCCTATTCTCCCTCCTATCCCTTCTCATCCACCATCTCTCCCCTGTCTCCGCCGAGAGCCGCCACTTCGAGGGTTTCGACGCAGATGAAATCGACGACTTTGGGGACTCCGACGAACCAATATCCGCCGCTAAACACATCCCTCCTCCTCCCCCTACCACTACCCTCTCAGTTTCCGACCCTATTGAATCCCATCATGGTCCTCCTCCTCCTTCATCTGATCCCACCCCTCAAGTTACATCTCAGCCGTCCGATCCGAAACCCGCCTCGACATCCTTTGAGGTCTGGGATGAGGATGAGTTCGAAGGTATCCCTCAATCTCCACCCTCTGATTCACCTTTAATTACGGAATCTGACACTGCTGCTTCTTCTGAATCCGATCCCGGATTGAAACTTGAACCAGAGTCTGAGCCTGAAAGTCCAAAATCCATATCGTCTTATACTGTTGAGATAGTTTGTGTTTCTTTTTTGATTATGTTTGTTATAAACTATTTTACTGGGAAAAAAGAGAATGAGAAATTAGCCTTAGCTTGGGCTAGTAAATTTGCAACAAACGACTCTATATTTGATAAGAATTTCAGTTTGTTGGGTGTTGGGGAAACTGATGATTCACCATTGTTGTTAAAAGAAGGACAAAATGTGTTCAAGTTTTATGCAAGTGGGAGGAGATTTTGCCAGGGTTTGCTGGCTACCATGGAGCTTAAAAGTAGGCACGATTTGATTTCCAGGTTGTACAATATGGTGGTGCCTTGCAAAGATGAGATAACCTTTGAGGTGTATATGAATGATGATGCAATGGATCATGTGGTTGTTGCTGTGGCTAAGAAGAAATTGGCCAAGACAATGCAAAAGGAGACTACAGATCTGCAGAGATTTGCATCATTGGTGAGTCCACCAAGTGGTAAGAAGTGGATTGCTGAGGAGTTAGCTGTTGTAGCTGAGTCAAAGGAGGTGGCAGGGGATATGATCAATGAAACCGTGCTTGATCAGGTTTGGCTCTGTATAGCTTGAGTGCTATTTCAGTCATGCTTTCATAGTACATAGTATTCTCAGATATTATATTGTTAGAAATAATATGAATATCAGTTTGATTGCGTTACTGATTTGTGCTTGATTAATTTTTTTTTCTTTTACTGGAATGTTTGTGAAACTAGCTAATCTAACTCAATTGTCATTCTGGTGTGTTGTATGTTTTTGGTGGCCCTTATTGGGCAGCCAAAGTTTCTAATAGAGATTATTTGTGGAGCATTGCAACCCTTCTGCTTGATGTTTCTAATTTTCAGGATGTGGAGAATTATGGTGTTATAGAATTTTATTTTATTTTAACTATGAAGCTGTTAGTCAAAAGTGTTATGATGAAAACTCAAAGTAATTACGCCTTGTGGAAGCTGATGATTTATTGAATCGGAAAGAGAGCGGGCAATGTGTAGTAGAGTTTCTTAGAGACAGAGATGGTAAAGTACTTCCTTTTTTGGGTATTTTGGAAAATAAACTGATGTTAAAATAGCTAGAAGAGGAGAGAGTAGTATATGACAATGTCACCCCAAAGTCGTTATTGAAATGGCACTATATGTGGTTCCTAGAGTGGAAAAAGAAGTGAACTGGTTTTTTAATGTCAGGAATATAAATCATCAATACATCTAATACAAAAACTAAATGAAGATACTTTCCTTTCACCGATTAAAAAGAATGAAGATACTTTATTAATTCTTTTTTTCCAATTTCAGTATAGAAGCTAATTGGAGGGTGGAGTGGGTACCCAACTCATTTGCTTCTCTGCGCTCCCCTTTTACATTGAAATGACTCCTTACGCTCCCCTTACTTCAGTCCTTCCTCTTTTCTCCCAAGCAAACAGTGTAAAGTAGTGTCATCATCAATTTCGATGAAGAAATATAATACTCTTTTTTTCTGGAGCATGTTAAGTAGAGAGTTGGTCAAGCAAATTGGGGTAGCAATAAGTACTTGATACAAATTTCTTTTAGATTGGTTTACGAGGAAAAAGTAGGTGTCATTTTTTGTTTAGATTGATGAGATAAAGAAATTTCTAATTGTTGAATTTGGGATTGATTAAGGGCAGCCCGGTGTACAAAACATCCCGTGTTAACAGATTCTGGGGAAGGGCTGTACCCCAAGGAGGTGTCGTAGATAGTCTTATCCTAATGCAAGCATTAGTGGCTGCTTCCACGGTCAGAACCCGTGAACTATAGGTTGCATAGAAACAACTTAACCGTGCGCCAACGCTCCCCTTGGAATTTGGGATTGACTGGTTAAGTGAAATTCCTAATTTTGAAGAGTAGATTTTCTTAAATATAAATATGTTGTAATCTGGTAGAGTTGATGTTCAGTCGGAAGAATGGAGGTAGGAGAAGAAAGCACAAGGCTTGGGATTTTACTCCTCTTGCTTTAATGTGGGGTCATTTGGAAAGAGAGGAATAGGAGAGCCCTTGAAGGTGTGGAGATCAGCTTTGCTCATTTGATGAGTAGTCTCCGGTTCGTTATTTTCTCTTGGTGCTCCCATGTAGTTCCTGCTTGTATAGATGATTGGGTGTCTTTCGGAGAGAACCATATTTTGTAGGTTTCTCCTTTTTTGGTTTAACACTTACATACAGCCATGGTGGCCTTGTTATTATTAATAAAACACTTTACCTGATAAAAAAAGTAAACCAGCTATTTACCATTCTTATTATTTCTAGTTTTTTTGGTCAAACTGTTGTGAGTTGAAGCATTCTATCTTTTCCCTTGAATCGATGCTAGTGGAGTACGTTTAAAAGTATTATTTTTGGTACATAGGACAAATCCTAGTCAATAGTGCAGGAGTATTGAACTGTGTGACTTGAAGGGTAATAATATTTGTGCCAAGAGGAGTGGTAATTCTATTACAAATGTTGCAAGGAAAGACTTTTCTGGGGAAAAAGAATTTGACTACATCTGAAATCACAACTGTTCGCGTGTGTCTACGCCTCTCTCTTCTGCTCCATGGACATATTTATCCAGTTTTAGCAACTACTTTTCATTACTGTGGTTGTAACCTACCCCATTATTATGCTTATTTGTCCATGGCTAGTCCTCTATACCTCGCCCAGAGAGTTCTTTTCACTTGCTCTCTCCTCTTCTGTGGGACTATTTGATTATTTGGTTCACATAGTCTCTCTGAATAGCAGGTAAGTCGGTAATATGTAATATAGTTTTATGTTGATACCTGCAGGTTTTCGGTGACAAAGCATATGAGAAATTTGGTAAAGGTTTCATCTCGATGCATTTCTCTGATCAACATCTGGGGTCACACAAGAAGATGCTGGTGTTCAAGTTTGCTCTCCCTGATGCCAAAAACATGGCTGACATGACCCGGCTTGTGGCTCTTGTACCTTATTACATCGACTTAATTGGACGATACAAGCTGAGCTCGCATGTGAGTAATTATGGATGAAGCTTTTACTGTAAGTATGTTAAATTTGAACTCATTCATATTTTTTCTAACTTTTGTTTTATATGTTCAGGCCCGCACTAAAACTGACGGAGCAAGAATGAAGGTTGCCCAAGAAATTTACAAAGAACTTCAGAATGCCAGGCAAGAAGCACTGCAGAAGAAGAAGGCTGAACAGAGAAAGAAGGTAGAGGAAGTTGAGGCTAAGCTTAGTGCAGAGGCACTTCGCAAGAAAGAGGCTAAAGAGCGTGCTCGGCAGATGAAGAAGGCAATGCCAAAAATGAAGATGACCCGTACTGGGTAGAAATGATTTTATATGCCATCTCAATTTTCTCTGAATCTCATCAATGGCCATTGTGTGTCTCAGTGAGTTTGCTTCTTGTATTAGGTAGATGGGGGATGTCTCAATGTTGGTTCTGTATCTTAGTTAAGTAGTCTAGGAGTCTTCCTTATTTTGGCCACAGGTTGTGGATTTTGCATTAGTCTGGTGCCTATTGTGAAGTAATGGGTGCACTCAGTTAAAATAATATTTTGTTAGAACTGAGAACAGTTTCTAATTACACTAAAGTAGAAAATCTTAGACTTGAATTTTGGTGGTCTATGTGACTAGAATGATTGCTTGCTACAAAGTTGATGTAGTTTATCTGGCTACTACAGAGCTGATGAAGCAATCACCACATTGTTAGACCTTTTTATAAAATTTACTCGTGTTCTTTTATCCCAATCATCATTTAACCCACATTGTATTGCAATACGAGATTTGATGATTTATGAGAGCTTTTATCAGTAATGGCCGTAGAAAAAATGCGAGTCTGTAGGCCTAGAAAGGACCTTGATTGCTCCGCAGGAGATCCAATACCTCAGCTTTGGGAAATTGGTGTGGAGTAAAATAACCTGCAGGAGTATATATAATTTTCCAAATGCATGACTTGACCACTTGGCCAAATTGTTTTCCAAGAATGTTATGGATCTTGTTCAGCAACAACATATCCAACGTAATCTCTCAAATGAGGTCTGGAGAGGGTAGAGTATATGCAGACCTTGCCTCTCCTCTACCTTGGAAGGTAAAGGGGCCTGATATCCAACGTAATCTCTCAAATGAGGTCTGGAGAGGATAGAGTATATGCAGACCTTGCCTCTCCTCTACCTTGGAAGGTAAAGCTGGAGAGGGTAGAGTATATGCAGACCTTGCCTCTCCTCTACCTTGGAAGGTTAAGGGGCCTGATATCCAACGTAATCTCTCAAATGAGGTCTGGAGAGGATAGAGTATATGCAGACCTTGCCTCTCCTCTACCTTGGAAGGTAAAGGGGCCTGATATCCAACGTAATCTCTCAAATGAGGTTTGGAGAGGGTAGAGTAGATGCAGGCCTTACCTCTCCTCTACCTTGGAAGGTAAAGGGGCCTGTTTTGTATAGCAGACACGAAATAATCAGGCAACAATGAAAATCTTTTTAACAAGTGTCTGTTATTATATGATCATTTTGAAGTAATAAGAAATAGTACAGCCATTCCCGAATCCACTTTGGGGATTAACTATTTCCCTCTTCCCCAGCAATTGCACGATAAATGTATCATAAATAGTACTAATGAATTGACCTTAGCCACTGCTACATGCATGGCATCGTCATCTTTTCAGTGAGAAGATGTTCCGCAGCTTTTTCTTGAAGAACATTGGTGAAGCTGAACCAAGAATTGGCCAAGTGGTTATGATAGCAATATATGCAAGTACCCACATTGAAATCTTACTATGCCGAGAAAGCTGATTTAAACATCTTTTAACAGGAACAATCACTGCATCCAAATCTGGTTCAGGAGTCACTAGCATTTTTCCAGGTCCTCTCGAACCAGCATCTCCCAACCTGGTTCTCTCACTTCTCAGATCAAACTGAGTTGTTGCATTTGTTTCTAGCTGCATCGCACCATTGACACCTCTAATCCTATCTCCAACCTTGTCATCTTCGACCGGCTGCTCATTCTGTTGACTTCCTACTTCACCTGATGGCTCATTGCTAAATGCAGTCACCAATCCGTCTTCTCTAATATTCACATATGGTGCCTGATCAATGGATGTTTCCAGGGGACTATGCACTGTGGTAATCTGCATCTGCATAATACAATGACATAAAGACTCCCAATCACTCTTAGCATCAAATCTCATTCTGATATACAAGAATTCACCATTGTTTGTCCGGGGGCTTCATAATAACTAACAAATAGAGCTATCAATCAGCATAGCTAATTAACTATGTATGTGAGCTGATCTTTATAAAGTATGAGCAGTTTCAAGGTGAGTGTACAAATTTGCATACCTTTTTGCTATGGATCAATGAGCTGGAGTTCAAAGCACAAAGAAATTCATCAACAGCCCTAACCCACCTACACATAAGGAGCACATCATAAACTTGTTCTCATTAAGTATTATTAACATAGCTAATGCCACTAAGTAGTCATCACACTTTAATAGAAAACTCGAAAGGGAGTGTAATACATCTGAATACTTATACGTATTACTGAATTCTCTAATTGAGATCTCCAACAACCCCAAAGTCTGTAGTCACGGATAGGAGAACTCAGGTTTTTCATCATAAACTTGTTCTCACCAAGTACTGTTGCCATAGCTCATGCTAATAAGTAGGCATCACACTTTAATAGAGAACTAGAAAGGACAAGTAATACATCTGAATACTTATACATATTATTGAATTCTCTAATTTAGATCTCCTACAACCCCAAAGTCTATACTCGCAGAGAACTCAGTTTTTTTTTTATCTTTACGTTTTGGAGCATTTTTGCATGCTAAAAGAAGTAAAGAACTATATGGTTGAATAATGACAAGATGCATTAATTTAACAAAAAGAAAAAGAAAATAAATTACAATGCCAAAAACCATATCTGATGAATGTAAGGCAAATTACCAGAGGCTTTTTGCAGTCATCCCTTCAAAATATCCCAAGTGTCCTCCATGGTGTGTGGTAGCTAGTACAATATTTTTGTTTGCCCTGGAAGAGAATCATGTTAATCATACAATATGTAAAGGCACACAACACACACATAAAAAAAATCAAAACCAAAAAGAAAACAATCAGGGGCATACAAAGATGACATGCGAATGACTTTAAACTAACAACAGGTCGATATAAGCAAGCCTCAACCAGCAATAGATAAGGTAAGGTTTCTTGCACAAACGCCTTCAGTTTCCATTATGTTTGGCGCCAGGCTGACAAATTAAATTATTATTTCATGTCTTACTTGATTACTACACGATTATATCCTTTCTCCAAACAAGCATATAATCTTGCAACTCTATTAATTCACATAGTAGCGCTCTGTCCTATCTGGCAATTCGACTAAAGCTAAAAGGAGAGACCGTGCAACACACAGGATGACATACCGACATTCATCCCATGGAATTGCTTCCCTTGTACAAACTGGATCATCCAAGGCACTAACGCAAAGGAGAGGAACCATCACATTTCCTATATAACTGGTACAGCTAGCTTTCCTGTAATATGTATCAACAGTCTTGGGGAGAGGGGATGGAAATAAATGCTGATTAATTAGCAATCGAACAGATATACTGAAAAAGGAGGCAGATTTGTGTTACCTCAAGATCAGCAAGAACACGAGTAGAACTGTGGTCAAAATCTCTGACAGAACGTGCCTGCAAGAGAAACAAAGTAAAAAATGCAATCAGGATAAGCAATACAGAAAAAGATAGATCATCTACTTGTTAGTAAGTTAGTTGCATATATTATCAACTAAATTAACTCTTAAAAAATGAATCAGATGTGCCATAGTAGGTGTCGAAAAAGTGGACTTGACCACATCCTTGAAGTTAAATTTAGGATAAGGATATCATATATAACCGTTTATCTGAGGGCACCTGTGTTTGACAAGCTTCTTGATACTGCAATGGTGCTAAAAGTTTAAAGAGCGTCAAAGGTTTCTTGTCCTCTATACTAGTTTTATTTCCTGTTTTCTCTGTAGTAGATGTCTCATCTCAGGAGGAACACCCGAAACTAAACTAAAAGGGATAGACATCAATATATGAGAAGGTACAACTACCCTGGGGCTTACATAATTATATTTCGTCCTTCCTTCACACTAAGATAATTAAATTTTTTATCAGACGTTAGATATAGCATTTACTATCTTTCGACATATAGACTTCTTATAGTATACTATTCCAGATGCATTCACACATGTTGTATTTCCCAACTAAAACACCCACCATTTTATGTAAAGTCAGCACTATGCTCCTTTATAGGAAAACTTATAGTTTGGTCGCATCATGCATGCTAGAAACCTTGAACCTCGGTGATTACAACAACTCAATAAGTTTCAAGTAAGGAAACACCACATATGTTAGTCTTTCTTAGCAGGTCCTAGCATGATAGTCATAGTATCAAAAATCATTTAAAGATTGAAGTCGAATACAAAGCACATGCTACATCTGAACCAGGGTTTAGTGCTAAATGGGCAAGGGTTCCATGATGATACCAACCCGAGAGCGGAATGGGTATAGAGGACTTATATAACCAGCCCAACTAGCATTGGATTGCTGCTCAGTTGATTGATTGATTTAAGTGATTGTCGTAGAAGATAAAGCACTGACAAGAGACGACTAAGAGAAATAGATGACCTTAACAATGCCTTCCCAATCTGCCAACCGAGACATTACTGTCTGATGCCTGCAAAACTCAGATTTTGCCACACAAAAGAATTAGGACATCTGGTGAAGGCCAATTTGAAAAAAACTACCAAGAGTATTAAAGAACATAGAATTAACTTAGGAGTAGTGCCATCATCACAGCCAGGAAAGCCATTAAACGAAATACAATATCAGACTGATAAAGGAGACTGCAGGGACTTACAGCTTGGCATAACCTTTTAATCCAATTGCCAGAGCTCTGTCATAGACTCTCTGCACAAGCCTGCGATTAATATACCTGTCACAAATCTGAAAAGAAAGAGAAAAGTGGATTTGACTCAGATATATAGAGAGAACAGGGATGAATTCTTGTGCAACATAAGCAAAGGACAGAATAACAAAATCAGGTCCTTATGGTACAGAATAAACTTAAGAAATGACTAATTTGACTTTTGTTGAATTAGGCTTCCACCATCGCTATCTTCATCTAGCATCTTCATAGAATTGTTTCAGGCTAGACAATCTTTCCAGATCATGATAATCCAACAGATCATACCATCCAGAATAACCCTTGACCCAACATAGAAACAATATGTAGTAGAATTCAATTTAGTGGGAAGATATACCAGATAAAGAATGACATGTATGAAACCAAAGAAATTAGCAATTCATCAATACCTTAAAAAAAGTCAGATAATGCAGATTAGTTGGTCTAGATACTAACCAAAAGGTCCCAGGGAGAACATATTGCAGCTGCCCCAACAATTGCAGTATTAACTCCTTCCTCACCAAGATATTTTACCTGGAAATTACTAATATTGTCAGTAAAATAGTTATTGGCTTCGTCAAGAACATATGCCATATTGCATATGCCTGATCTCACTGGATTCTCAAAATTTAGAAGAAGAATGCCCATTTACTTAAAAACATTGGAAAATGAATCATTAGCACATTGATTAATGCTTAAGGTTTGTAAAAATCAAACTGAATCAGATGGACCAACTAGTAAACGGAGAATATATTATTAGATGTGAATTTCTGTACTACTGCCGAAATTTTTGTAACAGTAATAATGTTTCTATACACTAGGGATTCGGTATATAAGGATGAAGAACTGACAAATTAAATGTTATGAAATCCATCGAGACAGTTGTCATATGCTTGTGTACCTGTGGTGTGTTCATGTATATGATCCTTTCTGACAATAACCTCTGAAAATATTTACTGCAAAAAGCTATGATAATTTGCTTCCATTATCTTTAAATGTAGGTTCAGTTTTCAGGTAACCATAAAGAAGATTGTTTAGTACATAAGGGTTGCAGAATTTTGTGGTCATATAAGGAAAATAATAGAATATTCAATTACAAAATATGTAATGCCGTACCAGAACATTAGCACCAATGCTAAGGCCAACAGCAAATAAAGGAGCCTGAGGGTATTGGGTGTGGAGATGGTCAATGACTCTTCGGGCATCTTCCGTCCATCCAGCATTATAAAAGCAATCAGACTGCCAGCAAGATATCATGAATCTTGAGCTTTCATTGTTCAATAGTCCACAAACTATATAATGATAGCACAATAAACATTTTACTAGCAGAGTTATGCACCTAAGAGGCTTAGACTACTGCATTAAATTCACTATTTAACTTCTGCTATTTTCTAGTTTTATTTATTAATGTTTAGAGAGACAATTTACAGGCACAGAGTTCAAGAGGACAAATAAGATACTATGAAAATTTTCAGTTTCCTATATTTTCTCAGCCATAGCTTCTAGCTATGTTATGTAAAATGTGATCTAGTAACTGACGGAAAGTTCATAGAATCTCTCTCAGCTGACAAAAAATTCAACTGACGGAAATATAGATCACATTTTCTCTTATCAAAAGCAACTAAACTGGAAAAGATAAAGTTTTTGCTCAAGGATGGAGTACTCACAGTTACTGACACTCCACCGAGACCCCGATGATTGCTCACAACGACATTCCATCCACGTTTGGCCATCTTGAAAGCAAGATGCTTTATGTACTGCTAAGTTAAAGCAGATTTAAGAAAGAATAAAACGAATATTTGCAGTGAACAACACATAATCTCAAAGAATCATATGATAGAGCTCAATCAACTCTAGTATAAAGTTGAAATACTACAATTTTGTCAAAGCTAGAAGGCCTGATAATATCTATTGAGAGAAAAAGGGAAGAAAAATGTTTATAAACAGAAAAGAACAGAAGAGAATAAAAACTCGATTGAGGAAGAAATTGTGTTTGCCCCAAAATTGATTCACCAAAAGAAAGAGAATTAAACAAGCAAGAAAATCATAATTTGAAGGCAACAGAAGAAGAGTGGACGAAAGCTTACAGCAGAATCAGAGTCACTTGTTAAACCAGGAATCACTAGCATGATGGGACTTTTATCATCACTCTGAACTCTATCAAAACGTTCAATGGATGGCTTTTTAACTAACAAATAAAAAAGAAACAGGATTGGTGGAAATTTACTCCATTAAGTAGCATATAAAAGCATTAGGGAATCAATAATTAACTGATCTGGTGAGATCTTGAACTTAAGACAAGTACTCGTTAAAGCAAATGATTAAAGAGAGAAGCTTTGCATATTTAGTAGGGATGATCCATAACCGATATCAAGTTCTATCAAAATGCAACCAATTAGATATTCCAAGCCCACCTTAAACATAGGTATTTCAATAAGCTAAAATAACTATTAGTCAACGGAAGTCATTTATGGTTCTTTTTCTAAAGGAAAAAAAAATCAGAATTTCGTTTATACAATGAAGTCTGTTAAAGCGTGTGACCAACTCATCTAAAAGCTTAAGTTGTTAATAGAACACACTTTTATTTACTTAATTGTATCTTCAACAAAGTAATTTATTATGTAGGCTGATAAACTGCTTGAATAAGCCACCTCAAAAGCAGGCACAAAGATGATTGAGAAAAACACGGTAAAATCGCAAGTCATCTAAGCATAAAAAATCACATTTTCATAGAGAGGGGAGAATAAAGCTTCAAACACCCGCTTTCCATCACGTACCCAAAAAATATAAATTCAATCTTTTATTGGTTCATTCTAGAAATTCAAAAGGGCTTCTCCACATCCTAACATATGGAGTTGGAAGAGGTTCTTCCATAGCCTTTTTATTCTACTTTATGGTACTTTTATCACCCTTCATTGCCTATTCTTACACAAAATAAATGGCGAAGCAAAATATAATATCTTCTTTCTTCTTTCCCTGAACTTTCTCCTCTAACAACAAAAAAACTATAATTTGGTCCTCCTTAACTCAATTTGTTTACACTTTTTTAAGTTGCTTCAATAATTCCTCTTTGATATGTACTGAGGACTGCCTTTCAAATTGTCTAAAGCATCCATTCATAAGGTCTAAGTTGTCTAGAACATAAAGCCTTTAGAATTGGTTAATCAACATAGTTGGGAAAAGTTCTCTATGACTAGAAAACACTTTCACTACTGGAACTCCATAAAGACTAGACTTCAGTCTTGTAGAGAAATTAACCGCGTACATTGACATATTCCAGATTCTTATTCGTTATTTTGAAGTATATTGATTTCTAAAATACAAGCTTATTCAATCAAATTATGAGTTGAAACAATCCATCTTGAAATGACGGTGACTAGAATGTACTTTACCATCGATGTTCCTTAGCCAATCCAAAGCTATTGTCCCACCATCAGACAATTGAAATATCTGTCTGGAGACAAGAATGCATTAGTGACCAAAATGTAGCAATTCATCTGTGAAAAGTAAGGTATGTGAATATGATATTTTTACAATCTCAAAGATAACTGCCTTGCAGACAATAAGTGCAGTGAGCTAAATGTCTGCCAATATTTACCCAACATACAAGGGAGACCAAAACTGATAGTATTATAGTATGAGCAGAAAAAAAGAAAAAAAGAGGTGAAACTAAATAAGTCTGTTAACTGTATTTGTCACCTTCGGTAGTTGCAAGCAGGCGCCCTTCCAAAGAACTGCAAAAAGGCTGTCTGTAGATGAGGACTGCAAAGCCACGGAGTAGACGAAAACCTGCAATGAACAATAGGAAAAATTCCAATAAATAAAGAACAAAAAGCCATGTATACTCATGACATACAAACTTCAGTACAAAACTCAGGATTCCGACAATCCTATCACTTGCAAGACACAGTAAAGTATGTTGTCTAAAATTAACACTTCTTTGTTACTTATAAGATATACTCCTGTCCCCGTTTACGTGGCACAATTGGAATTTCGAAATTCAATCTTCTACACTTTGACCATAAATTCAGACACAGAAGCTTTAAGTTTTTTAAAATTAAATTCATATATTCAAAGCCTATGTAAAAGTACTATAAATACTAAACTGCTCTACCCTGCACCAAAGATAAGAACATCACACTAGATAGCTATCATATCCATAGAATACGATCACAATAATTAATAATTTAAAAGACATTAAAAAATTCCAATCAAAGAAAAACTTGATGGACTCTCGAAAGGTAGTAATTAATTGATTACAACAACAATTGCTCAAAAACATATATTAATACATGATTTAGACTAACAATCCATCTGATAAAATGGGTTTTTTGAATGGTCCTAAATCATCATCAACATTATTCCAAAGTTCCACATATGATCAGGAACCAAAAGCATTCAAATGTACCAAGATTATATTTTTATTCACCCATTAATCAGTTTTTGTACCTGCCATTAAGAGTTTTACATTTGGAAACCACTTGTTGATAGAGGTCACAGCAAGAATTAAAGGTCAAAGAGACAGGCTTTCCCCTAAATCCCGTGAATAATTCTTGTATGAAGTACATCTCTATGAAATTATAGAGAAAAACAGATAGTAAAAACAGAAACCCCAAGAAATAATGAGAAATGGGTATCAAGAAAGCAACTTTAAGCAGAAGCTCATATGGGGATTCTGAGCCCAACTCAAAGCAATCCATGGCAATCTCAAAAGGGGATGTTGGGTTTCTTGAAGAAAAAAAAAAATACACAAGAAAGATTGATGAGAAGAGAGACACTTGGACAAGCGGACTAAATTATGCTGAAACTATATTAATTTATTTTATTCTAGAGATGGAATAAAACAATTTTAAGTTAAATTGGAATGAGATGCATATCATTATTAAGTCTAACATAAATTAATACGACATTTAATATATAATTTATATTATTTGTTATAATTTATATTTTAAGAGTCAAATAATATGAGTTTTGATTAATAATATTTACTTTTCATTATATTGATGTGAAAAAAATGTAATTTATAATATCATCATGAGTCAATTTTATTTTTTATTTTTATTAATTTAATATATTATTTCAGATTTAATTTATATAATATCTCATAATTATTTCATGCACCAAATGATATTGGTTGTGGACCTCAGCCAGTAGCCAATAGGGAAATTCGAGTGTTCTACATTAACACGTGATAAATTGACCATAGATGGTTTGCCCAAAAAAAAAAAAAAAAAAGACAAACTGACAATAGAGTATAAAGTAGTTATATTATTTTTCCTCTTATTTTCTATAATTATTTTTATTAAAAAGAAAGATAAATATATAAGAAGTTTCAAAATTCTTTTAAACTTTGAAAAAATTATTTATTTTGAATTATAAAAAAGAAAATCAATAATCCACTTAATATAAACAAAAAAAACATTTTTATATAAATAGAATTATAACATACTTAGTATAATAATCTTATAAATAAAGTCGGGAGAGATAGGATATACACGAACATTATGAGTAAGAACATAAATAATGTAAATTTTCAATAAAAAATATACAATACAAAGTTAGAATTAGGGGTGTTCAAAATTAAACCATAACCGATAAGCCAATCGTAAAATTGACTTATTGACTTATTGATTTGGATTATCGAATAAATGGTTTATTGGTGGGGGGAGGTGGCTTATTCAATTTCCCGTTAAAAGTTACCATACTCACTTTTTTATTTTAGTCATATTAGCCTTATTCAATATTTTACCATTGTAAGAGATTATATATTTTTCCTTGTTAGTCCTAACTCCTAAAAGCTAAAGTCATAAAACCATGAAGACCTATTTACTTTTCTATAATTATCTATTTTGCTTTAAAAAATAGAGAGCAAGTCAGCAAACTTAGAAAAGCACTGAGGATATGTACATGAAAAATATGCATATATTTATCGAGTCATTGGCAAAGATGCTTCTACTAGACAATGAAAATGGGACAACCAGTTGAAAAATCTGGATCAATTTATCCATTTGATCTTGTTACTGCTTAAAAGTCATCCTTCTTTTTGTAAGGTGCGTTCATTGAAAAAAAAGTTACCATGGAGACTAGAGGTTAGCCGACACATCGCCCGATAACCGTCCGATAATTGCTAATCCGTTACCGAACCAACCGATATCTAGGGATGGCAATGGGGCGTGGCGGATGCGGGGTGTGGCGGATGCGGGACGGGTTGAAGTAGGTTTTTTTAAAATTAATGTGGGGCGGGGGCGGGTTGTGGGTATATGTGATTTCATGTGGGTTCAAACTTAATTTTAACTTCTTACATGTTATAAGAGTGATAGAGCATTATTTATTAAATAATTTCTTTAAAACTACTAAAATATTTAAGATAGTAAATGAAAATTGTTCAATAAAAAATAATAAAATTTCTTACATGTTTCCAATTAAACTCTAAAAAATAAAATTTTAAGTCACTATCCTATTAAATTAATACAACTTAATGAAAAAATGAATTTCTTTTTATGAATTTTATTTTTATTATCAAACTTAACTAGAAAAAGAAAATATTAAAAAAGTTATGCGGGGTGGGTTCATGCGGGGTGGATTAGAAATGAAAAAAGTTGTTATGCAGGGCGGGGCGGATTATAAATTATGCGGGTTAAGCTCAACCCGCCCCACACCGCCCCATTGCATCCCTACCGATATCTTATAGGTTGGCTAGCGGATTAGTAAATTTAAAAAACCAATATCCAAAAGGCCAAACTGTTAAGCGAAATTATCCGCTCGATCTGTCCGATAAGCAACCCTAGTTAGAATAATAAAATCCGACTCAAAAATTTAAAAATTTCATATGATGATAACGAAATAGTGTTGCGGTGAATTTGATAAGTTGAAATAATATTTAAAATAGTATTGATTAGTTTTAATGCTTGAAATTGAAAAAGACACCAAAAAATAAATGTGATCTTTTTATAAATACACAACAATAGACTTTGCATAATGTAGAAGGTTGACCGTTTGAGAGATTTTAGTATATTCAATGGGAGAATAAAAATAGTAAAGGGGAAATAAAAAAAGTAAATAATAATAATGTTGGTTCATGATAATCGTCCGAATATAAATGAGGCAACAAAATAGATAGTCACGTAGAAATGATGTTGCAATTACCTTAACATTATTTCATTTCTCAATTATTATAACAATCTCTATATTGAATGAGGTAAAAATTATTATATTTTCTATCCAAGTGGAGCCCAAATTACTTTAGTGACCTTATGATCGATACGGTCCTGCATATACATATAATCTATGTCATAAGGTGTGTTGAAAGGTGGAGAAAAAATAATTAATGTGAAATATCATTTGTAAAACTTGATTTCCCAACTTCCAACTAGTGAAAGTCATTTTCATCTTATTTTTTAAGAAATTTGTTTTCGTAAAAAAAAAAAAAACCAAAACTTTAATACAAAATCAAACATGAAAAAATTTAAAAATATATTTTAAAAAAATAATTTCCTATAATTTAGTTGTCATGAAATTTTTAGTACATCAATAATTAAACGTCAAAGAGACAAAAACACAGGCTGTCCTCTCTCTACACGTGAATATAGTGCGCAAATATTGTACTATTATTATTTTTGCTTTCGTTTTCGAAATCATTTTAAAAGCTGTCTTATTTTGAAATCAGTTTACCATTTAATATTTTCCACAAATCTTCTCATAAATATCTTATTCATAAGTCTTTGAAATTTGAATGTTCTGTACATTCTCCACAATTTGACTTGAAGCCTATTTTGTTTTTAATTGGAATTATTTAAAAGATATTTATTATTTAGTTATACACTAACATAAGTAAAATTAATAACATCAAAAATATATCTAGTACAATCGAATAAGTGAGGTGTAGAGACAATAGAGTGTAAGGTAATATTTCATTTTAATTTGTATTTCTATTGTTCCAAAATTCTTCCACGTAGAATACCATTGCAATACGTTTTATTTGGGCTCTTCTACACGATACAATTTTTAATTTCAGATTTGATGGACAAAAAATTAACAACTTCTAAAAATGGATTAAGAAAGTAAAATTATCAAGAACAAATTCCAAAAAGTCGATGAGCTAGAGACGTCTACAAACTGCATATTGTTCGATAATTTCACATTACCTGACTAAGTAAATCAACTCGTTGAGGAAGATGAACGGTTGCAAGATATAAATATTGTATATAAATAACATATCTCAATGTATATACATATCTTTGATACATAGTTATAGAAGCAGCCAAATAAATAGCTCTTATTATGAATTATGATCATTTTAAAGTACTAATAATAAGAAATAGTACTGAGATATTTAAAATTCTGAATCCGACTTTGGATCTCAGCTCTTCCCTCGGATTGTATGATAAATGCATCAACAACAATGAATATAACATAAGCATGGCCACAAGCACGACATCGTCATCTTTTCGTTGAGGATGAAGAGAAATTGTTGCGCAGCTTTTTCTTGAAGAAGAGTGAACCCAGAATTGGCCATGTGGTTGAGATTGCAACACATGCAAGTACCCACATTGAAATCTTACTTCGCCGAGAAAGCTGATTTAGACAATTTTTAACAGGAACCATCATTGCATTAATATTTGGGCAACGAACAGGATCAAATTGAGTCGTTGCATTTGGTTCTTGTTGCACTGTGCCATTGTTAACTCTAACGCTATCTCCAACCTTGTCATCTTCGACCAGTTGCTCATTTCCTAATTCACCTGATGGCTCGTTGCCAAATGCAGTCACTAAACCGTCTTCTCTTATATTCACATATGGTGCCTCATCAATTGATTTCAGTGGACGACTATCCACTGTGTTATTTTGTATCTGCATAATACAATGGTATAAGACATAACGATAACTTACGACTAGAGCTATCAATCAATATAGTGAGTGTGCGAATCTGCATACCTTTTCTCTACGGATCAATGAGCTGGAGTTAAAAGCACAAAAGAATTCATCAACGGCCCTAACCCACCTGCGAAGGAGGAAATGGTAACTTGTTCTCATCAAGGATATCATACTACTAAATTAGTAACCAGACACTTCAATACAAAACTTGAATGGGTACAAGCCATACATCTGAATACTTATGACACACATATTACTCAATTCTCAAATTCAGGTCTCCTACAATCACAAAGTGTATCTCACAGACAACTCATTTCTCTTCTGGATCCATGGTTTTAGAGCATTTTTGCATGCTAAAAGAATTGAGATGACTGAATAATAGCGAGATGCAGTGATAATTAAAATTTAATATAAAGTAAAATAAATTAGAATGCCAAAAACCATATCTGTGGTGAGAGGAACGTATATTACCAGAGGCTTTTGCCGGTCAACCCTTCAAGATGTCCCAAGTGTCCCCCATGCTGTGTGGTAGCTAGTACGACATTTTTGTTTGCCCTGACAGAGAATCATGTTGTCATGCTATATATATTTACAGTAGCAGAACACACAGATATGTATTTAAAGCAAAATGATTATGATTCTTAGGCCTCAGGAGCATACAGAGATGATATGAGGATGACTTTGAAGTAGGTTTAGGTGGATTATGTGTTTTCAGATTAATTACTTCACTGAGAAATAGTTACACTCCCTAGCAAGTAGCCAAATCCTTTTACACACCCCAGTTTCACGGAGAACTTTTTACACACCCAAAATTTCACAGAGTGTGTCTTAAACAAACCACACTTACTATGTGGCATTCACATGTTTTACACACAAAAAAGGCAAGTGAATTCTTTCCCTCTCCTCCACTTCGCCCCAAAAGTCAAAAATGGACCTTCTTCTACTCCTTTTCACCTCCGGAAGCCATAAACGCCTTCTCCCCACTATTTCCCGCCACCTCCTTTCTCCAACTAGGTCAAAAACTCCCCTCCCCTCATCATCTTGGAGCTTGAGTTCTCTTTGCTAGGGAAAGATTTCAAGAATCTGAAGCTGCCATTGATGGTGTCATGGTGATTAAAGTGAAATTTTCCCATGTAATTAATTTTCAATTTCTTCTGCTTATTCCTCCCATTATAACTAGCTATAAACAGTGAGTGAAGTGAAAAAAGAGAAAAAAAGAAGCTTTGAAATGAAAGTGGTGTATATTAAAAACACACTCAGAGAAACGTTTGGTGAGTAAAAGGTTCCACTAGAACTGGTGTGTGAATGAGATTTGGCTACAAGGTGAGGGGGTGAAGTGTGAACTATGTAGTAAGCCTAGTTAGTAACCATACAGTAACATCTTTTCCATACATACAACCATATAATCTTTCAATTGTACTGCTTCACATTGGTAACGTTTTATCCTATCTAGAAATTTTAAAATGAAGCTAAAAGGAGAGACTTTGCAAAAACAAAGGATGACATACCGACATTCATCCCATGGAATTGTTTCCCTTGAACAGATTGGATCATCCAAGGCACTAATGCAGAGGAGGGGAATCCTCACATTTCCTACATAACTGCTACAGCTAACTTTCCTGTAATATGTATCAACAGTCTTGGGGAAGAGGGGACGGAAAAAATGCTGATTATTTAATCAGGCATTGGACAGACGTATTGAAAAAGGAGGTTAAGTGTTACCTCAAAATCATTAAGAACACAAGTGACATGTTGGTCATAATCTCTGATACAACATATCTACACGAGAAACAAAAAAAATAAGCCATCAGAATAAGCAATAAACAAAAGATAGAGCATATATTTATTAGTTGCATAAATTATAAACTAAATTAGTAACTCTTATACATGGAACTTAGAGAAATGTGTTGGTAGTAATATACGCATTGAAAAAGAGGACTTTACCGCATCCTTGAAGTTACTTAGGATTAGGATATTATATCTAATTGTTTATAAGAGAGCGCCTGTGTTAAGTTAGCTTCTTGATACTGCAATGGTTCTAAAAGTTCAAAGAGCATCAAAGGTTACTTTTACCCTACTAATATTTTTCTTTCATGTATTCTATGTAATAGGTGTCTCGTCTCAAGAGGAACACCCGAAACTAAAATAAAATGGATAGGTGTCCACATACATAAAAGTACGCCCATCGGACTTTATATTTGATCTTTATCATACTTCTTTGGCACTAAATAATCATTCTGTCCACCAGAAGTTAGATTTCATATTTACTTTTGACATATTCACTTCTATAGCATATTATTCCATGCTTTCCACTTGTTAGTATTTGCTCAACTGACCAACCGGACACCATTCTATGTTAAGTCAGCAGTATGCTCCTTTATCTCCTAGAGTCTCCATAAGTTTCTTTACAGGGACACCTATAGTTTGGGTGCAAACCTCAAAAATTAGAAGAGCACAATATGTTTTAATTAGGGAACTCCACATATGCGAGTTCTACATAGCTGATCGCAGCATATAAATAATCCTAATATCATTTCTCTATATCAGTTAAATAGTCATAATATTATAAATCCTCCTAACATCGGATTTGCTAAGACGTGCTCCCATGAATGGAACCAGCGCAAGTGCCGAATGGATATAGAAGATACATGTAACCAAAACTAGTTTGGGATTGAGGCTTAGTTGGTTGATTGATTTAAGTGATTGACAGAGAAGTTAATGCATTGAAAAGAGATCAATAAGAAAATGAATGACCTTAGAAATGCTGTCCCAATCTGTCAGACGAGGCAAAATACTCCGATGCCTGCAAAACTCAGATTTCACCATACAAAAGAATTAGGACACCCGAATTAAGGCCAACTCAAATAGAAGTACACTAGTTTTGACATAAAATGAGTTAAGGATTAATGCCATCACAGACAACAACAAAGCCATTACTTACAGCTGGGCATAAACTTTTAATCCAATTCCTAAAGCTTTGTCATAGCATCTCTGCGAAAACCTGCGCTTAATAAACCTGTCACCAATCTGAAAAAAAGAAGAAGCAAAGACAGATAAACCTTGTCATGAAAAATGAGCATAGGTTCTTGCGGTACAGAATCAAAGTAAGAAATGACTACTTTGACTTTAATTAAACTATGTTGTCGCCATCACTATCTTCATCTAACACCTTCACTGAATTGTTTTAGACTAGACATACTCTTTCTGGATCATGATAATCCAACAGATCATACCATCCAAAACAACCCTTAACCCAAGAAAGAATGCAACTTAGCGGGTAGATACCAGATAAAGAATAAAATGTATGAAACCAAAGAAGTTGACAATGCACCAATACCTCACAAAAAGTCAAAGCATGCATATTAGTTAGTTCAGTTACTAACCAAAAGGTCCCAAGGAGAACAGATTGCAACTGCCCCAACAATCGCAGTATTAACTCCTTCCTCACCAAGATATTTTACCTGGAAATTATTTATAATTGTCAATAATATAGTTCTCGGCTTCATCCTGAACAGTTGCTATATTGCATATACTTGAACTGAATGGATGCTCAAAATTTAGAAGCATTTACTTAAAGCCTTTGAATCTTCAGCACATCCATTCACGATTAAGGTTTGTAACATATCAAACTAAAGAAGATGGACCAACCAGTAAACTGAGAATAATCTTGTTTCAATGCAACTTGATATTAAATTAGGAACTTTTTTTTTGCAACGGTCAAAAGGTTGCTATACACTAGGGAATTACTACATAACTTTGAAGAACTGAGAACTAAAGCATTATGATAGCCATATAGACAGTTATCATATGCTTGTGTATATGCACCATCCTGACTACAATAAGATATTTACTGTAAGAACCTATGATAACTCTCTTCCCTTATCTTTTCAAATTTAGTTTCAGTTTTCAGGTAAGCATATCATTTAGCACAGTAGTGATGCACAATTTTGTGCTCATATTAGGAAAGCTAACAAAATATTCAATAACAAAGTAAGTAATTTTGTACCAGAACATTAGCACCAATGCTAGTGCCAACAGCAAATAAAGGAGCTTGAGGGTATTGGGTGTGGAGATGGTCAATGACTTTGCGGGCGTCCTCTGTCCATCCGGCATTATAGAGGCAATCAGACTGCCATCAAGATATCATGAATCTTTAACTTTCATTGGTCAATAATGTACATACTATACTGTATATTTTTAACACAATAAACACATTACTAGCAAAGTTATGCACCTTAGACTACTGCATTAAAATCAATACTAAACTTTCACAATTTTTATAAACATTAGATTGAGAAAAAGTAAAGACATAGATTTCAAGAGGAGCAATAAGAAACTAAAGAGATGAGAGACACCATATACATCAATGAATTCTCAATTTCTTAAATTTCCTCAGGGACAGCTTCTGCCATGCTGCAAAAAATGCAATTTAGTAACAGAATCATGAAGAATGACCCCACTCCTGGGGCATCTAGAGGACTAATAGTATTCCATTAGAGACAGCTCAACTAAAAAGTAAGCATCTTCCTTGAGCAAAGTATAAAATCCACCTACAGGAAACTTCATTCATAAGTGTCACTTAGACCAGGGGCGCAAGTACAATACTTATTACTGATGATCCCATCTGAATACACAATTACTGCTGTGATATTCTATTTAACCCAAGATATGAGATACTAAGCCAAGTATGTATCGCTTAATTTATTCCTTGCAGGATTCTGCAAATGTATTTATGCACAGAATATCTGTATCTCTAGGTTACTAACAAGCACATATAAGATTGAAGTGGTGCACGAAGCTGGAAAAATAGTCCTTCAATGCTGTGCAGCTACGCACCTAATAATATGGTTTTGTGCTTGTGAAATAATAATAAGGCAGTTTCAGATAAAAAACAAGCTGAGGCAACAGCAACACAAAATTAGAAAGTTTGCAGCATTGCTCCTCTCAAAGGCAGTTCAACTGAAGAAAATCTAGACCATATCTTCTCTTATCAAAAGCAACTAAACTGGAAGAGATTAAATCCTTGCTGAAGGAAGGAGTACTCACAGTGATTGTCACTCCCCCGAGACCCCGATGATTGCTCACAACGACATTCCATCCAGATTTAGCCATTTTGAAAGCAAGATGCTTGATGTACTGTTAAATTAAAGCAGAGTTAAAGCAAAAATTGACACCGAAAGCACATAGCTCAACTAATACCAGTATACAGTGGAATGAAAAGAGAAGAAACATGCTTACACAAGAGAAGGAAGAGGAATAATAACTCAAGGAAACAAAGAACTATTTAAGCACAAAAAAGAAATTCTCCACGAGAGGAAGAGACAAAAGCTAGATGAAAACTCAATATTTTAGAGGAATATAAAAGGAGTGGAAGAAAGCTTACAGCAGAATTAGAGTCGCTTGTTAAACCAGGAATCACCAGAATGATGGGAGTTTTATCATCACTCTGAACTCCATCAAAACCTTCGACGGATGGTATTTTAACTAACAAATTAAAAAGCAGAAATTAGCGTCAATTTACTCCTGTAGATAGCATATTTAAAACAAGAGGGGATAGTCAAGAACCAGAACATTCATCTAGTTGTGCAAAAATACTCACTTTGTCTAGTATAAGCTTGTAACTTAA
The DNA here is from genome assembly GCA_029582245.1 of Solanum etuberosum. Taxonomy (NCBI): domain Eukaryota; kingdom Viridiplantae; phylum Streptophyta; class Magnoliopsida; order Solanales; family Solanaceae; genus Solanum; species Solanum etuberosum. The sequence goes on along the minus strand of JAJONR010003086.1, from coordinate 53,518 downwards.
GATAAGTACTTCTTAAAGCAAATGATTATACAACTAGTAGCTTGCATATTTAGCACATAAATATCAGAATAACATCAAGTGCTATCAAAAGGCAACCATCAATAAAATAACAAATCCACCCTTAAACGTAACTACTTCAACGAGCTAACGCCAACAACAAAATAACAAATCCGCCCTTAAACATAACTACTTCAACGAGCTAACACCAACAACAAAATAACAAATCCACCCTTAAACATAACTATTTCAGCAGGCTAACAAGTAGACATTAGTCAATCAAACCATTTATTATATTATTTCATTATATAAGAATTAAATTAATACAATGAAGTCATTTATGACACAGGCTTAATTAAGTGCTTGAATAAGCTACATCAAAGCACAAGGATGTCTGGAGAAAAGAAAACATAGAAAGCCAAGTTACCTAAGCGTGGAAAATCACTTTTTGATAGTATAATGGGGTTAGCTCCAATAATGAGGAAAAACGGAGAAATTATTTGAATCTATTTAGAACCACTCTGATTACTTCAGACAACCTTATATTTCTATCCGTTCAAACACACCAAATTAAGAATTCAAAAGGTTCCACATCCTAAAAGATGAAGGTGGAAGAGAGGTTCTTCCACTACCTTTTTATTTCTACTTTTTCGAGCATTTTTGGTCTTACTTCTAAAACCTTATTTCTTCACCTAAATTTTCTCCTCGAAAAAACAAAACAATTATTGATCTGTCCTCCTTAAATCAATCTTATACACTGTCAAGTTGGGTAATCTGTTTAACTAATCCTTGATCTTCGAGATGAACTACTAGAAGTATGTGCCAAGTTCTCTTAAATTTAAACCCTTTAGAACTGGTTAGCCAACATATTTAGGAAGTTCTCCATGACGAAGCAACACAACTACCATGCGACTCCATAAAGTCCTTCAATCTTGTAAAGAAATTAGCAAAAACTATATTCTGATATATATTCCAGCTCTTTATTTCTTTTTATTTAGGGGTCTATAAGCTTTAAAATGAAAAGTTGTTGTATCATATAAATGTACTTTACCATTCACATTCCGTAGCCAATCCAGAGCTACTGTCCCACCATCAGATGTTTTTAATATCTGTCTGGAGGAAAAATATGCACCAGTGACCAAAAGTCAGTTCTTCACTATGTAAAAGATATGTTACCAGGTAACATTTTCAAGTCCTAACTGCAGAGTAAAATTAACACGTGAATCCGTACGCAATTATCACCTTTGATAATTGCAAGCAGGTACTCTTTCAAATAACTGCAAAAAAATAGTCTGAAGATGAGGACTGCAAAGCCATGGAGTAGAAGAAAACCTGCATTAAGCAATAGATTACAAATCACCATCACATTTTTTTTTTTAAGATTTCATTTTTCTTCCACCCCTTATTCAGTTTTTACCTTCCATGAAGAATTTTACAGTTGGAAACAACTTGTTGATAGAGGTCACAGCAAGAATTAAAGGTCAAAGAGACAGGTTTTCCCCTAAATCCAGTGAATAATTCTTGAATGAAGTACATCTCCATGAAATTATAAAGAAATACAAAGAGTAGAAACAGAAATCCCAACAAGTAATGAGAAATGGGTATCAAGAAAGCAGCTTTAAGCATAAGAACATATGGGGATTCTGAGCTTAACGCAATGCAATCCATGGGGATCGCACAAAGAATCAAGAATGGTTGGGAAAATGGAGAAAATTGGTTAATTTGGGAATCAATTACACGTGACAACCGACGATATTATATAGTGTGCCGAACTGTTTTTTTTGTTCAACGTGCCAAATTTGAAATTTGGAAGTTTAAAACACCCCGTCGATAATATAGAATGGACCAGGCTTAAGATTATTATTTTTATCATAATTTAAAATAAAATTGGAAAAAAAAATACTTGGATCAATATTTTTTTAATAAATAATTATTGGTTTTAGTGATATCTTTTTATTTATTGTCATCTATAGCAATACCATAATAAATTTGATACTCCTCGTTCCTTTTTATATGTCATCTATTTCTATAAATAGTTGGACCATAATACTTATCATTTCATAAAATCAATGCATAAATTACCATATTCTTCCTATTATACCCTTGATAGAGTAGTTAAGTAGTCTTGAAAATATATACTTTGACCAACTTAGGAAAACTAATAAGTAATTAATATTATTGGAGTACTTCATACATTGGTTAATTACTCTCTCCATTCACTATTTTATAAAATCTGATTTTGAAAATAAACTCAAAAATTTAAATAGTCATCCAAATGCATTTTAATTTTTGAAATCTAGTATATTCATCATTTATTGAAAAGTTGACTTATGAAAACATTAAATAAGGATAAAAGGGTAAAGTTACTTAATTTCTTAATGCAAGTGCAACTTAAAAAGGTGACACATAAAAAGGAATGGAAGGAGTATGTATTAAAATTGAATTATGCATGTAATATAAACAAAATTATAGGGTAAATTTTAGGAATAACAAAATAAAAATCATATTGGTGCTCTATAGCTTATAGTTTTGTTATTTGCGCCCCATAGCCAAAATATGTTTGCTATTGAGCATCTAATTTGTATAAATTGCGGCGATTTATACAAAAATTGCGACGATTTGTATGAAAATTGCGTTTGTATATGTATATGTTCTCTGTGTTAGGCTAGAGTGGCCACCGAGATTGGGAGAGAGGGGAGAGGCGAGCGAGAAAGGGTAGAGAGTGGAGAGAGGTGAATTATATATGTATATCGCTTAGATAATTTATTTATTTTGGTTTCCCACCCGGTGTCCAGAGCCCACATTGGAGCTCCAACTAAATCCGGATCGCGCTCTGCACGGCCCATTCGAGGGTGGCGCTCCCAACAGGATTTTTCTCCATACCCAGGGCTCGAACCCGAGACCTCTGGTTAAGGGTGAAGCACTCCCACCAGTGCACCACAACCCATGTTGGTCGGTTAGATAATTGTATATATGTAACTACTATGTATATGTATCAATGATTGTGTTTGTATATCTGCATAAAATTTGAATTCGTATCAATTGAATCGAGTTAAAACATTTGTATATGTGTATCAAATCTCTCTTTCGCTTTATACAAACACAAATTATACATTTTATTTTGTATAATTTGTGTTTGTATAAAGCAAGGGAGAGAGAAAGGCAAAAGAGAACTGGGCAGAGAAATATTTGTATTTGTATAATTATAAGTGTATAGGACGGAGAGATATGTATTGGTATTCGTATATACAGTCTCTCTTACTTTATACAAACACAAGTTATACATTTATGTTTGTATAAAGTGAGAGAGGCGAGCTGAAAAAGAGGAGAGTGACGAGCGAGATTCCAGAGAGAGGGGAGAGAGGCGGATGGCAAGAAGTTTGCTGCGAATTGGAATTAAATTAAACTGTAGCTATAACATTTATTTTGAATTAATAGTTTGATATAATGCATAATTTTGTGTTTTAAAATATAGATATTATGTTTGTTTGCTATAATGCACAATTTTGAAGTAATATATGTTAATAACGGTAATACCCACATGGTAAGAAGACTAAATACAATATATTTAATTAAATATTGAGTTATTTATCTAAAAGGCTAAGAATCCATTCTTATTTAATATATATTTTTTATAATAATGTATCAATATTTTAAAAATTCTGGATTCAGTCGGTATATAATTACAATATGGCATAGTGAAATTGGTAGTTTATGAATATGAATATATCATAAACGTGCCTGATAGTATCCATGTTAGAAAATGGAGTGCTGATCAGAAAGATCAAAGATGGGTGGAGACGTAGTCCTCGATCGAAAGTTAGCTCGACTTATTTTGAGGCAACTATTTAATAGCCTCTTAGACTGATGAATCAATGATAGAGATCCTTTCCTAACAACTGCTGTTCAATCCGTCCCTGAGAGTGAGAGGAGTCGTAGGAATTCACATAGTCCTCTGTCTCAATTTATGTGACTTATTTTCCTTTTTAATCGATCTAAAAAAATGACACATTTTTATATTAAGTAACAATTTAATTATAAAATGTCTATTTTACTCTTAATGAAATGATTCACACTCACAGCCACATAAATTTCTATCATTCATTTTGGACCACAAATTTTAAAAGTCTTCATTTCTTTCTTAAACTCCATACCGAGTCAAACTATCTCACATAAAATAGGACGGAAGGAGTACTATATTACTCCTCTATAAAACCAATCATGTTTGTTGGGAAACAATAAACTAAACATATACAACAGACAAATTACAGTAGGTCTTCTCCCTTAGTGTGCATATAAATAATCTTTAGATTTAAATTAAATTATGCTAAAAAAAACTCAAGCCGAAAAGAATTAGTAACAAATTCTCAAAAGGCTAAATAACCTCTTAAACTTGACAAAATTTGTAAGTTAGACATAATAGTGACCATATAGATTCTTCTATTTGGCAAAATTCTCTCTTAAATATCCTGACATAACAATCTTTTGCATTTCCCATGACAAGTTTTGTCTTTTACACTTCTACATAAATTTTAATCTTTTGCGCTTCACATGACAAAATTTGAGATTTGAAATCACGACTTCATATTACATGTCCAAAGTCTAGCTAAATCTTTTTTATTTAAAATAAAAGTTTAAACTTGTTGGTTCTTGTTCCATTGTCAACATTAATACTATCTCCAGCCTTGTCATCTTCGACTCCTACTTCACCTGATGCCTCGTTGCTAAATGCAGTCACTAAACCGCCTTCTCTTTTGATGAGTTCAGGGGACTCTCCAGAACTGTATTATTTTGTATCTGCATAATACAATGACATAACTTTCAAGGTTCCCAAAATATCATGCTAGATATATAAGAATTCACCATAACTTAAGATCCAGTAGAGCTATCAATCAATATACCCAATTAACTATAACTAGGTAAGCTTGTCTTTAAAATCATGAGCCAGTTAAAGGTGAGTGAGTGTGCAACACAGCATACCTTTTCTCTATGGTTCAATGAGCTGGAGTTCAAAGCACAAAGGAATTCATCAACGGCCCTAACCCACCTGCACATAAGGAAGACATGATAACTTGTTCTCATTCTCATCATGGATATCATACTACTAAACTAGTCGCCAGACACTTCAATACAAAACTTGAAGGGGCACGAGCGATCCATCTGAATGCTTATGACACAGAGATTACTCAATTCTTTGGACTCTAATTCAGGTCCCCTACTATCACAAAGTGTATCTCACAGAGAACTCATTTCTGTTCTGGATCCTTGGTTTTAGAGCATTTTCTCATGCTAAAAGAATTGAGATGACTGAATAATAGAGAGATGCAGTGATAATTTAATAAAAAAGTAAAATAAATTAGAATGCCGAAAACCATATCTGTGATGAGGGGAACATATCTTACCACAGGCTTTTCGCGGTCATCCCTTCAAGATATCCCAAGTGTCCCCCATGTTGTGTGGTAGCTAGTACGACATTTTTGTTTGCCCTGAAAGAGAATCATGTTGTCATGCTATATATATTTACAGTAGCAGAACACACAGATATGTATTTAAAGCAAAAAGGTTATGATTCTCAGGCCTCAGAGCATACAGTGATGATATGAGGATGACTTTGAACTAATAAAAGAGACTTCACAATATAAGCAAGCCTCAACTTCCGTTAGGTGATTATGTGTTTTCATATAATAATTACTTCACTGAACACCGAGCTAGAGTTGGAAATAGTTAGATTTGGTGTGTAAAAGGTTCCCGGAAAACTGGAGTATGTAAAAGAGATTTGGCTACAAGGTCAGGGGATGAAATATGTAGTAAGCCTAGTCAGTAACCATACAGTAACATATTTTTCCATAAAACGTAACCATATATAATCTTTCAATTGTACTGCTTCACATTGGTACCAACCTTTTATTCTATCAAGAAATTTTAAATGGAGCTAAAAGGAGAGACTTTGCAATACAAAGGATGACATACCGACATTCATCCCATGGAATTGTTTCCCTTGTACAGACTGGATCATCCAAGGCACTAATGCAGAGGAGGGGAACCCCCACTTTTCCTATATAACTGCTACAGCTAACTGTCCTGTAATACGTATCAACAGTCTTGGGGGAGAGGGGACAGAAATAAATGCTGATTAATTAATTAGGCATTGGACAGACGTATTGAAAAAGGAGGTTAAGTCGTGTTACCTCAAAATTACCAAGAACACAAACAACATGTTTGTCATAATCTCTGATACAGCTTATCTGCAAGAGAAACAAAAAAAAAGGCACAGAAAAAGCAATACATGAAAGAACTCCTAGAGTCTCCATAAATTGCCTTAGAGGGACACCCTCAAAAATATGAAGAACATGATATGTTTTTATTAGGGAACTCATATGCGAGTCTACATAGCTGGCTGCAGCATATATATAGTCCTAATATCATTTTTTTTTATCAGTTAAATAGTCAAAATATTATAAATCCTCCTAACATTGGATTTGCTACGATGTGCTCCCCTGGGCACGCGCTATATCTGCACCAGGGTTTAGATTTAAATGGAAAGGGTTCCATGAACGGAACCAGCGCGAGCGCCAATTGGATATAGAAGATTCATATAACCAAAACTAGTTTGGAATTGAGGCTTAGTTGGTTGGTTGGTTGATTGATTTGAATGATTGACAGAGAAGTTAAAGCTCTGACAGAAATCAGTAAGAGAAATAGATGACCTTAGAAATGCTGTCCCAATCTGTCAGACTCGGCAAAACACTCCGATGCCTGCAGAACTCAGATTTCACCACACAGAAGAATTAGGACACCTGAATTAAGGCCAACACAAAAAGAAAGAAGTACACTAGTTTTGACATAGAATTAGTTTAGGATTAATGCCATCACAGACAACAACAAAGCCATTACTTACAGCTCGGCATAATCTTTTAATCCAATTCCTAAAATTCGGTCATAGGATCTCTGCACAAGACTGCGCTTAATAAACCTGTCACCAATCTGGAGAAAACAAAGAAGCAAAGACAGATAAACCTTGTCACGAAAAATGAGCATAAGTCCTTGTGGTACAGAATCAACTTAAGATATGACTAGTTTGACTTTATTAAAATATGTTGCTGCCATCACTATCTTCATCTAGCACTTCCACTGAATTATTTCAGACTAGACAAACTCTTTCCGGATCGTGATAATCCAACAGATCATACCATCCAAAGCAACCCTTAACTCAAAAAATAAATAAAATGTATCTGAATCCTACTTAGCGGGAAGATATACCAGATAAAGAATGACATGTATGAAACCAAAGTAGTTGGCAATCCACCAAACCATTAAAAAGTCAAAGTATGCATATTAGTTTCAGTTACTAACCAAAAGGTCCCAAGGAGAACAGATTGAAACTGCCCCAACAAGCGCAGTATTAACTCCTTCCTCACCAAGATATTTTACCTGGAAATTATTAATATTGTCAATAAAATAATTCTTGGCTTCGTCCAGAACAGTTTCCATATTGCATATACATTTACTTAAAGCCTTTGAAATCGAATCATCAGAATATCCATTCACGCTTATGGTTTGTAACATATCAAACTTAAGCAAATGGACCAACTAGTAAGCTGAGAATAATCTTGTTTAGATGTAACTTTGCTACTAAATTTTATTATTTTTTGTAATGGTCAAAATGTTGACAATATACACTAGGGAATCACTATATAACTTTGAAGAACTGACAACTAAAGCATTATCATAAACCTTATAGACAGTTATCATATGCTTGTGTATATGAACCATACTGACAACAAACTTCTCTGAAAATATTTAAGGTTAGAACCTACTATACTTCTCTTCCCTTATCTTTCAAATTTTGTTTCAGTTTCCAGGTCACCATAAAGAAGATTATTTAGCACAGTAGTGATGCACAATTTTGTGCTCATATTAGGAAAGCCAACAAAATATTTGATGACAAAGTAAGTAATCATGTACCAGAACATTAGAACCAATGCTAGTGCCAACAGCATATAAAGGAGCTTGAGGGTATCGGGTGTGGAGATGGTCAATGACTTTGCGGATGTCCTCCGTGCATCCGGCATTGTAGAGGCGATCAGACTGCCATCAAGATATCATGAATATTTAACTTTTTCATTGGTCAATATTGTACATAATGTATATTGTTAACACAGTAAACATATTACTAGCAAATTTATGCACCTTAGACTACTGCATAAAAATCAATACTAGACTTTCACAAGTCTTATACATTGAGAAATAATACAGGCAGAAATTTCAAGAGGAGCAATAAGAAACTACAGAGATGAGAGGCCCCATATACATCAATGAATTCTCAATTTCCTAAGGGGCAGGCTTCTAGGCTAAATTCAAAAAATGCAGTCTACTAACAGAATCATGAAGAATGGAAAAACCAAAAGACTGAATCTTTCAAGAATGACGACTCTCCTGGGAACTATAGAGGACTATTGTATTTCCTAAGGGATGACTCAACTAAAAAATAAGCATCTTCCTTGAGCAAAGTATAAAATCCACCTACAGGAAACTTCATTCATAAGTGTCACTTTGACCAAGGGAGGAAGTACAATACTTATTACTGATGATCACATCTGAATACACAATTACTGTTGTGATATTCTATTTAACCCAAGATATGAGATACTAAGTATGTATGGCTTAATTTATTCCTTATGACAGATTACTTCAGCAGGAATCTGCAAATGTATTAATGCACAGAATATCTGTATCTCTAGGTTGCTAACATGAAGTCGAGCACATACAAGATTTACTTGGTGCACGAAGCTGGAAAAATAATTCTTAACTGCCGTGCAGCTATGCACCTAATCTTATGGTTTTGTGCTTGTGATATAATAATAAGGCAGTTTCAGATCAAAAACAAGCTGACGCAGCAGCAACACAAAATTAGAAAGTTCACAGCATTGCTTCTCTCAAAGGCAGTTCAAGTGAAGAAAATATAGATCTTATCTTCTCTTATCAAAAGCAACAAAACTGGAAGAGATTAAATCCTTGCTTAAGGAAGGAGTACTCACAGTTATTGCCACTCCCCCGAGACCCCGATGATTGCTCACAACGACATTCCATCCAGATTTAACCATCTTGAAAGCAAGATGCTTGACGTACTGTTAAATTAAAGCAGAGTTAAAGCAAAGATTTGACACCGAAAGCACATATTATCAAGTAATCATATAATAGAGCTCAACCAATGCCAATATACAGCGAAAATGATAAGAGACGAAAAGAGAAGAAAAATGCCTACACTAGAGAAGGAAGAGGAATAATAACTCAAGGAAACAAAGAACTATTTTAGCACACAAAAAAAATTCTCCACAAGAGAAAGAGACAAAAGCTAGCAGAAAACTCAATATTCAGAGGAATACAAAAAGAGTGGAAGAAAGCTTACAGCAGAATCAGAATCGCTTGTTAAACCAGGAATCACCACAACGATGGGAGTTTTATCATCACTCTGAACTCCATCAAAACCTTTGATGGTTGGTTTTTTATCTAACAAATTAAAAGGCAGAAGTTGGCGTCAATTTAGTCCTCTAAATAGCATATATAAAGCAACAGAGGATAGTCAAGAACCACAACATTCGTCTTGTTGTGCAAAAATACTCACTTGATCTGTTAAAAGCTTGTAACTTAACATAGGTACTTGTTAAAGTAAATGATTTTACAACTAGTGGCTTGCATAATCAGCAGATATATATCATAATAACATCTTGTGCTATCAAAAGGCAACCAACAAAAAAATAACAAATCCACCCTTAAACATAACTATTTCAGCAAGCTAACAAGTAGACATTAGTCAATCAAATCATTTATTATATTATTTCATTATATCAGAATTTAATTACTCTCTTTGTTTCAATTTGTTTGTATTACTTTCCTTTTTAGTTCATTTCAAAAAGAATGCCTCTTTCCTTTTTTTTGGAAACTCCTTAATTTCAACTTTCCACATGGCATGTTTAAGATTTCAGATTAAAGGACATTTTAGTACATTCTACATACCTTTAGTTTAAGACTACAAGATTCAAAAGTCTTCTTTACTTGTTAAATTCCGCTTCAAGTCAAAACCATACAAAACAAATTGAAACCGAGGGAGTAATACAATGAATTCATTTATGATATAGGCATAATAAAGTGCTTGAATAAGCTACCTCAAAGCACAAGGATGTCTGGAAAAAAAAAGAGCATAGAAAGCTAAGTTACCTAAGCCTGGAAAACCACTTTTTGATAGACTGATGGGATAAGCTCCAATAATGAGGGAAAACGGAGAAATAATTAGAATCACTATGATTACTTCCGACACCTTTATATTTCTTTCCGTTCAAGTGCACTAAAGAAAATGGGAATTCAATCTTATATGGCTCATTCTAGTAATTCAAAAGGTTTAACATCCTAAAAGATGGAGGTGGAATAGAGGTTCTTTCATTACCTTTTTGTTTCTACTTTTTCGAGAGTTTTTGGTCTTACTTCTAAAACCTTTTCGAGGTCAGTTTGTTTAAAAAAAAAACTAATGGACATAGTAGAATATAATACCACCTTCTTTCTTTCCCTAAATTTTCTCCTCGAAAACCAAAAAAATTATTAACCTGTCATCCTTAAATCAATTTTATACACTGTCAAGTTGAGTAATCTGTTTAACTAATCCTTCATCACTGTGATGAACTACTAGAACTAAGTGCCAAGTTTTCTTAAATTTAAACCCTTTATAACTGGTTAGCTAAAATATTTGGGAAGTTCTCCAAGACAGAACAACACATCAACCATGCAACTCCATAAAGTCCTCCAATCTTGCAAAGAGATTAACAAAAACTATTTATTATGATATATTTATTCCAGTTCTTTATTTGTTTATTTAGAGGTTTATAGGCTTTAAAATGAAAGGTTGATCTATCATATTATAAATGTACTTTACCATCCACATTCCGTAGCCAATCCAGAGCTATTATCCCACCATCAGATGTTTTAAATATCTGTCTGGAGGCAAAGAAGCATCAGTGCACCAAAAATCAATTCTTCACTATGTAAAAGATATATAAGTATGAGAATATTCTCTCTTTTCACAATTTCAAGCGAGTAAAATTAACATGTGAATCCGTACACAATTGTCACCTTTGATAATTGCAAGCCGGTACTCTTTCAAAGAACTGCAAAAAGATAGTCTGAAGATGAGGACTGCAAAGCCATGGAGTAGAAGAAAACCTGCATTAAGCAATAGTTTACAAATGACCATCACATTTTCCCAAACTGAATAGAAGTATATCAAGATTTGATTTTTACTTCATCCCCTTATTCAGTTTTTACCTGCCATGAAGAATTTTACACTTGGAAACAACTTCTTGATACAGGTCAGAACAAGAATTAAAGCTCAAAGAGACAGGTTGTCCCCTAAATCCAGTGATTAATTCTTTTATGAAATACATTTCCACAAAATTATAGAGAAATACAATGAGTAGAAACAGAAATCCGAATAAATAATGAGAAATGGGTATCAAGAAAGCAGCTTTAAGCATAATAACATATGGAGATTCAGAGGTTAACCCAATGCAATCCATGGGGATCTCAAAAAGAAAGAAATCAAGAAAGAGTGATGGAGAAGAAAATTGTTGGGCAAAAGGAGCTGCTAAATTTGATACAAAGGACAGTAGTTGAGCTATATGAAATTTATAAAAAAAAAAGCCGTCAGTCTTGACTCAACACTCTTGAGCCAATGTTTTCTTCTCCAGTAATAATTGATAAATTTGTATGTCACTATCACCATATATTAACAAATAGTGGTTATAGTATTGTTAAAAATTGAAATTGGTATGATAATAAGACGGACAATATAGCTATTAATTATTTGCTGATCAGAAAGATGGCTAGAGACTGAAATAAATATATACTCCTATATAAAAAGCAAAACATGTATATTGGAAACAATAAATTAAACAGACAAATTACAGTATGTGTACCCTTGTTATGTTGGTAAAATATTTTTAATTAATATCTCAAAAAAAAAATTATATTATAGAATTTCTCTAATTAATTTTGGTTGAAAGAAATAATTACAAATTTATTAGCCATAATTAAGGCAGCATTCATGTGCTATCTTTTTTGGTCAAAACTGGCTGTTGCCAACGTTTAGAATTTTTTTTTTGTGATAATTCATTGCCTTTGATTAGTCTTAATATCTTCCTTTTCTCCTTTTTTTTATTCTTCGAATTTTCTATTAGATTCTGACTTTTAATTTTATATTAAAAGAGTTTGTTAAATTCCGAAAATACATTAACTACATTGAATGAAGTATCCTTAAGGTAATATCATAGGCATATCTCAAACTACGAAAATTTTCAATAATTCCAACATATTGTGAATATATAATTTGTAGATTCAAACTAAAATATGCCTAAACAAACTAAATCCGAAAATTATTAGTCAATTGGACGTGCATGACTTTTCTGTATGAACGTGGAATTGCATAACAAATATTCCCTCTCACTCTGTTTCATTTTACTAACCTTTATTTATTAAAAATAAATTATTATTTTTGCTTGTATATTTTAGCAAAACTAAAAAGAGTTTTTTTTCCCTTCATATTATCATAATATGTCAAATAATTATACAAAATAATAAAAAACAAATCTAAAGTTACACTACATTATTAATAAAATTAGTTATATTCCTAATAAAATTTTCTTAAAAATACTCTTTTTTTTTTTTTTTTTTTGAGTGACTAAGAAGAAAAAAGTTCATATATTTTTAAATTTTCAAATTTAATTATGGTCAAATAGTGGTCAACGGCGGCATAATGATGAAATGGACAATGGGGTCATTGAACATTGTTAACCGTATTGACCACCATGGTTCGCTTCACCGCCGCCATCCACCATCGTCTCCGGCAACAAATTCGAACTTTTGTGAACGCAAGGGTAAAATGGGTACGAGATCCATACCTGGATACAGCAGTAGAGAAGGAGAAAAACCTCAAGTCATTACTTTCTCTCAAGAACTTAATCATCTCTCACCCATCAAAAGCTCCTCCTCTTCGCACCATTTCCCCTCTGAAACCCCAACTGAATCTTCCCACAACCGCCCTCAAATTCATTCAGAATTACCCTTTTGTTTTCAAAACTTTCAGGCCTCCAATACCCTTATCGACATTACACGTAAAGCTCACTGCAAATGCAGAATCATTACATAATGATGAGACCCTTTTTCATAATCTTTCACATCAACGAAAAGATTCAGCGCAAAGATTAGCGAAGTTATTGATGATCACAAGAGCTCATAGACTTCCTTTCTATGTTATTAACAGGTTTAAATTTGATTTGGGTTTGCCTCATGATTATTTGTTGAGTTTTTTACTTGAATTTCCCGAGTATTTTCAGATTTGTCAAATGGGTTTTAAGGGTGCTGATGGTCGTGAGGTTTTCGGGTTGGAGTTGGTTAAATGGAGGAAGGATTTAGCTGTTTCTGTAGTGGAGAAATGGGTGAAAAGGGAGGATTTTGGGGGTTGGAAAAGAGTGCACATTAAGTATTCGATGAATTTACCAAGAGGGTTTGATTTGCAGAAGAAGGTGAAAAATTGGGCTGAGGAGTGGCAGAATTTGCCTTACATTTCACCTTATGAGGATGCATTTCATTTGGCTCCTAATAGTGATCAAGCAGAGAAATGGACAGTAGGGGTGATTCATGAACTGTTAAGCTTACTTATATCGAAGAAGACGGAGAGGGAGAATATTTATTGCTTGGGAGATCATTTGGGATTTGGAATAAGGTTTAGAAAAGCTTTGGTGCATCATCCTGGTATATTTTACTTGTCGAATAAAATCAGGACGCATACGATAGTTTTGAGGGAGGCGTTTAACAAGAACATATTGGTTGAAAAACATCCATTGATGAGAATGAGGTATAAGTACATCAGTCTCATGAACAAAGTGTTGAGCAGGGGAATTCCAATCAATGCTGGAGCTCTTAGGCACAGGAAGCGGTTGGCTTCTGTAAAAGCAGCCAACAGCAAGAGGATGAAACAAGTTAAAAGTATAGAGCCTAAAGAAGATTGATAATGTGAATGATAACTTCATGATCATGCATTATGTTATAAAAGGCTTGTGTATTGATGGATTTGTCTATCGGCGATTCACTAAATGTTGGTCGAAACTTGGCAATTGCTACAGGGATATACTGGGGAAAGCAAGGGAAGGAAACCTTAGTATGCATAAGAAGCTGGCAACTGCTGCTGAAGCTGTCTTTACATTTGATGATTTGGCCTTATGCCAGGTACTATTTTCAAAATTGCTTTCTCTTTGTGGCCCTTCTGATGTTAAGGGGGACTCGTGCCCTTAAAAAATGTTCATGTTCTTATCGTGGTGGCGATCTTCCTAGCCAAAAGGATGCGCGTTTGGAGGTCTATATCGAGCAAGGTCTAACCATCCATCATTTTACACACCTTTGTGCTACTTGCACCTCCTATCCGATCACTTCTAATCTTGTTTAATATTGTATGGCGGCACATCCATTGTAACATTTGGTACATAACATTCAACCTGGAATTTCGTTCCAACTAACAAGAATATGAAAATATTGTGTTCTAATGAGAAGAAGAAAAGTTGCAACAGTTTGAAATTATGAAGTGTGAAACGAGGGGATTGCAACACTTTCTTGAGAGAAAAACTATTCTCTCTCTTTTTTACAATGCAAAACCAAAACTGAGAAAGAGGAGATAAATGAGTTGGAATATTTTTAACTATTTCTCTATTTGAATTAATTCTTAATTAAACTTTGATATTTTTGTTTATAATGTGATACTAAATATGATTCTTGCAAAAAGTATAATCAAACATAATTCTATTTTTAAACTCTATAAATTCCAAATAAAATGAAAAACCTAAGTCAAAAACTCTATAAATTCCAAATAAAATGACAAATCAAAAGGACAATTTTTTTTATCTATTATATCCTCAATTAATTACTTTGAAAAAAAAATAGAACTTCTTGAAAATTTTAAATTTTAAATTTGTTTACTTCATAATTAATAGGGGTAAATTATTATTATTTTCTTAATAGGTGTATCAATTTAAAAGTGAACAAATAACTAGGGACGGAGGGTTTAAATTTTACCTTAATCAAGAATCCCAAATTCCAAGGGCTCTGTGGAATTGGACTCCTCCTTTGGCTATTCTTGTTGGTACTTATTTGCGTCGATTTTGTATTCCTAAATATTTTAATTTATATTAAATTTAGGATTACTTTTCTAGTGACTCTTTAAACTTTTATTTTTAAGGCCCCAAGTCTTCTCAGATTGAACAAGGCTAAAAGTTTGAGGTATGTCTTTTTCTGATCTTAATCGTTAGAGTGAAGAATAATTGGTATATGGTTGATATAGTGACTTGTTTCTTCTCTCATTATTATTTTTCTATTTATATGATCTTTGGTTTGTTCTAATTCTCATTATATAATTAAGGTATGATAAACTGGAATACCTTGTTTCTAGTTTGAAATTAGTATATATATAACATGAAATCTGTTTGTGTTGTGTTTTGTTTTGTTTAGGGGTTCAAGAGAGGAAGGGAATAAGAATATATATATATATAATGAACATATTAAGTAGCAACACTACTCCTTTATTCCTTCCGAAGGACATCATATTTGACATGTTAAGCTATTTGCCAGTCAAGTCGGTGCAAAGATTTAAATGTGTATCCAAGCATTGGAATGTCATAACTCAAGATTTTCGCTTTATATGTCTTCATTTTAAACATGTCCGTCCTCTTATTAACTATAAGAAGAAGTCTGTAGAGAATAACGATGAATATGAGCTCGTATTTTCAAGAGGTTTAGTGTTGGAGTACGCTACTAGGCCTAGCCATTTCCCCTCTTCTCCTAATTTGAGATATCGCGTAAGGAATCCTGAACTGCATGATCAAATTGTTGAAATTCCGGATTCAGAAAAGCCTATCTTGAACATGCACGTGGTCGTTGATCCAAATAACAAAGTATTGAAATTACTCTCCCTTGTTTATGATGAATTACTTGAAGATCAAGTGCTCGATCAAGTGCTCATTTATGAGGTTCTTGATCTTCAGAGTGAAGGAAGTAACTATTCTTGGCGACCCATTAACTTGCCTCAACACAGCCGAGGAAAAACTAGAATGTGCAAACTAGATGAAAAGCATACCGGACAAATTAAAGTTGTCTTCACTAACTTGGGAATTGTTTACAGCATATGGGACGCGGAAGAATATTCTCATATAGGAATTGATATTCTGGATATGGTGAATGATAGCTACATTGGCCATACTACATTACCTACGTGTTTCTACACGAAGGATGATTGCAAACTTTGGAATGGAAAGCTGTCATTGGCTAAAATAGTAAAAGATGAGGTTCATGTGTTGATATTAGAGTCTTACAACAAGAAACAGATGAAATGGGCTGATGGAAAACTAATCATTAAGCTACCATTCTTGAAAGATGTCTCGGTTGAGCCAGTGATAAAGCTTTTGTATCTTTCTGACACTAACAAGTTGTTCTTTGTGTGGCGGGACAAGGAATCAATCCATAGTTTTGACATAAACACAGGGAAGTTAACAATTATATTGTCCAACTACAAGCCATCTCAAGGTCTATATCTCACTTGGCCTAGCCTCTTCACTTTCAAAGGATTGCAATCTTACTCTGCTCAATAATGATGATTCATTGCGGCCTTGTTTGATGTATTTCATTACATTCAGCTTATTTATTTCTTACTTGTGATAACCAACTATTCAAAATGATGTTGATTTTCGATACATTATATTGGTTACAGAACGTGTCGTAAAGATTCAAGAAAATTAATTAAGCTCAGTAGAACTAATTTACTTTATTCTTCAATATTTGTACCTGTTGTTGTCTCTGATTGCTTTCACCAATTAAGAGATGGGGAAGTTAACAAACTAGTGATCATCTATCACTACAAGTATAAGCGTGCATGCCTACTTATATATAAGGTAAGTATGGTTTTTGGGTGGGTACGGAGTCGCCTTTGTATGGTGTGATGGAGTGGTAAGTACTCCTTCATTATTCGCCTTTGTTAGTAGAGTGGACATCCCGGCATGAATCCAGATTCAGTCAAGCTCCAATTCTTTAAAATTGAGGTACCGCATAAGTAACCCTGCAATGAAACATAGGTTCAAAAAGCATTATCGTGAATTGATCCAAATTTTATTTGTGGTTTTAATTTAGGAGAGCCATTATTGCTTGGTTTTGAAGTACTTAACTTGCCTCAGCAGCGGAGGCGCAGATCAATCTCTTCTAATTGGCCTGTAATGTTATGAAAATCTTTTTTAATACTATAAATTAGACAAGTATTGTTGGACATATAATGGACAAGTAAAGATAGACAGATGGAGTACTTTTCACAATTACTCTTTTCATTATTTTCAAACTATTCTCCTAGAAACTCTAAACAACTTCATTAGATGAAGGATAAATATGAAAAAAAATCTCAATAATTCACTTAATATTAACTAGGGAGAATAATATCAAATGAACTTATGTATTTATAACGAAAAATCTTTGTTTTTGTGTATAAATATCTGAAAATAGAACCTAAGAGAATTTTACCATTGAATAATCCGCCCTTAAACTCTTAACGAAACAACCAATTTATTCAATAAGAAAATTAAGTAATCTACTCTCACACCGATTCGCCATTAATTATAAAATATTAATTTGTTCACCAACTATGTATCCGATAATATACCAACAAACTAATATTGAAATTGAATTATCCACTACGGTTCAATTTTGAACACTTGTAATGCAAAGCTATTTAAATATGTCTGAAATTCAGAAGAAGAAGAAAAAGAAAATGTTGAAGTTTGCTTCACAAGAAATTTGTTAGAATATTCATATGAAATTTGTAATTTTGTATATATCCGAAATTAATTCTGCAGTGGTGCAACTTCTTAGAGTCCTTATTTGTGTTGATCTTGGATTCCTAGATATATTAGTAAAATTATTCGTGTCTCGCACGGAATTTAATATTATGAAATTAAATAATATTTAAAACTTATCTGTTATTAAAATTAAAACACTATATTATCTTATATATAAGATTACATAGTAACGAACATTAATAATGTAAAGGAAAATAATTTAGAACATTTTATCATTTATCCTTCGATCAGTAATCTTTAATTTGATTTTATAATTTATCATTTTGCTTCCAGAAAGTGTTTATTTGATATTTTTGGGGAATCAAATGAACATCAACCTGAGATATTAAATTTTCTAATAAATAAATAATGGTTGGTAAGGGATAAATAAATTTTAAAAGGCCGAAAAAAAGTGAACAAATATTTTAATTTTAACGAAAGTCCAGCCCTACCTTTTGCTTTACATATATCATTTTAAAGTTCTTCATTTAAATGTATCATAAGTAATTATTAAAATGGAAAATTAAAGGGAGAATATATCATATGAGACAACAATTCATCTTATTATATATACTTTTAAAGAGAAAAATTTTACACTAATGATTAACTCAAATCACCAAAGATAAAGTAAGATTATGGAAAAATCGTAGACTAATGCATGCAACAATGCAAGTATACAAAGGATTAAAGAAGAAACGTACAATTTCAAAATTAAAAAGAAAATTCTCAAGGTATAAATGTTATATATACATCTGAGCCAACTAACTCACAAAATTTGGCCCAATATTTCATTCTGGTATCAATTGGTTAAACTTAAGTTTGGCCTAGTATTCTTATCTGGCGATCAGTTGCTTAAATAAGTTCAAAGGGGCTGATATTTATACATATGAAAGATTTGGTGGAGGCTTAATTTGTAAGATGGTAGTGACGATTGTGAAGGTTTCTGAGAGGAGGGAAGACTGGTGTTGGAAATAAATAAATTAAAAGAGAATCGTGGTTTGTGATGGCACCACATAGGCGGGCCTAGATTCTCTTTATATATATATATATGATTTCTTAATTTATATTTAGGGTTTCTTTTCTTTTGTCTACTCTAACCTTTTTTTTACTTTTCATTATTCGGCCTTCTCAAATTGAACATGAAGGCTAAAGTTTGAGGTACCCATCTTTGTTCCATTTTTTATTTTTTAAAATTTCTTCGTCTTCATCTTAGATTTTCTTAGGGAACATATATATTTTTATTGTTAATTCTATAGGAACAAAATTGAAGTTGGCTGGCTTGGCTAGTGCATTTATTGCTGAATTATGATGCTATTTTTTATTTTTTTTAACTACTTTCTTACCGTGACCTTTTTTGCTCCCTTGGTAATTAGAACTCAAGGATTGAAAGTGAGGATGCTTACCATTCGAGCAACTCCCTCTCGTCTACGATGGCATTGAAGTCTTGGACTTGATCTTTATTACTCAGAATATTTTAGGCAACCAAGAAAAAACATAGGACGGCAGTTAGTTTAAGGACTAAAATTGCATATATTTATTTTAAATGAAGGTTTAATATACTTACTGAAATAACACAAGGGAAATCATAAACTAAAATTCTTTATTTTCTCTCCTTTGAATTGATGATATAGTAATTTCGATTGTATTTACATACCTTGATATTTTGTATTCAAGGCATCTTTTCATCTCGATTGAAAAAGTAAATAACGTTTCAAGAACAAATCTAGTTATGCTTTCGTGTTGTATGTTTTTTTTAAACCCTTTTTTGTGTCTGATTTCACATAATCTTTTTCAAGACCGTTGTGATGTTAACAAAGTCCAAATTTCCTTTGTTTTCTATATTTGATCCACGCTCTCTTTTGACTTGCGGGGTACAAAACTTGAAATCCCTTTTGTGTTGTGTTTTGTTTTAGGGGCTCAAGAGTGATAGAGAAGAAGACTAGTGTCAATATATAATGACCATATTAAGTAGCAACATGAGTAGTCCTTTATTCCTTCCGAAGGACATCATATTTGACGTGTTATGCTATTTGCCGGTTATTACTAAACTAATCTGAACATCTCTTTGTAATGAATATTTGAAGAATATATCTTTGATTTTCATCAAAGTGAAACACATATCATGTCACTATCGTTTTTATGATTTCTTATGGAAAAGATGAAGAATAAAAAAAAATTAAGAGAAAAGAAACTATACTACTAATAAGAAAATGAAAAATGAATATTCAACATGTCAATGGATGATTGTTATTTATAGATTTGATAATTCATAAGAATAGTTAGAAAGGAGTTGAATAGTCATGTTATTTAAGTAGAGAATATAAATAGATGGTGATTTTTTTTGTAACTCATTAGATATAATTAGAATAGTAAATGTGATTGAATTTTTTATTTAATAAAGAAAATATTTAATGAAAAGAATCAAGAAAAAAATCTCAAAAAGAAGAAGAAAAAATATAAATATGAAGGGAGACCATAGAGAGGTGTCACATCACCTTTTCTATGTTTCTTCTTTATATTATATATAGATCGGATAATTAACAAGTACCCAAAACTCACAAGGCAATAAATTAAGCGCTCAATCATTTGTGTTCAGATCATGTCCAAAAATTATATATATTATCATGTCATTAGCATTTAGCTGGACAAATTAAACATCATTTAGACTCATAATCTATCTTTATATATATTTATGTGGAATTTTTAAAATCGTTGTTAATATAGGTTTTAAGATTTCTTTTTTTCTGCAAAGAGCTAGCAGCAGAAGCGGAGGTAGGTGGGGGTTCATGAGTTCGGACGAACCTAGTAGTTTTTTCGTAGACCCTATATTTGTACTAGAAATTAAGTAATAACTTGTGAACCCCTAAAAAAATCGATTGACAACTCAATAGTAAGGAAGGAGAAGGAAATTTAGAACCTTCAAACTCTTAATACTGGCTCCGCCTCTGGAGATGTTGATTAATGTATATTGAGAGAAAAACATTGAAGACTTATCCCTTTCACAATGCTGACCTACAATTGTATATTCTCTCTCAACAATTAAACAACGCTATTTCCAAGTAGATACTAATTATTCATTACACTATATTTATTCAAAAGAGTTGGTCACTCAATTGCCAACTTACCCAACCGTCCAAAACAAAAATATAAGATAGTCTATTAATATTACAGTTATTTCATGTGTGAGAACCAAATAATTGAATACTTAACCCTTGACAGAGACTTTAACTAGCTAGCTAGTTTTTTTTAATTATTATTATTATAATTCGAGATTGTGATGTCAATTTAATACATAAGTGTTTATTTTTGCACATAGTTGGATACATCTAACTAAGAAAATATGGATGTCTAAATTAAATTTTAAACTCAAATATTCAGATTAGGCATTGTTTGGCAATTTATAATCTTGCGTCCTTGTTACCCTAATCCATGCATCCATAATAGAGTAATGCTTTTAACTTGAGCTTTCTTTTTCAAAGGAGAAAAACAAGTAATCAAACGAGTCAAGGAAGTAATTATAAAATGCACGTACTTTCAACCACTCTATCGTTTTATTAAAAGTTTATTATCATTTCTTCCCTCATCACCCTGCAAAGCAGTGGCTCTGTTGTTTTGCACGCCTACAGAAAGAGACTCCAAAAGTACCGAAATCGTTGGTCACCAGACGCTTGCTAATGAGTACCGTGTCTTCCCAGTGAAGTAGAGCCGTCTTCATGGGGCCTCAACGATCCCGGTGGCGATGTCCAAAGCGTGACGGACTCGAACCCTCTTCGGCGGAAAATCATATTATTTATATATGGTTATAATAATTTTTTAGTTATATATTAGATGTCGAATCACCTTCGACTACTTTGTATGTCTATTTTTTTTCAGATTCTGAACCCTCTTATTGAAAATTCTGGCTTTGTCACTGCTCACACGTACGTCCCAAACATAAGATAGTTATACGAAACGTGAAAGGAGTACAAAGTTGCATCTCATCTAGTACAATTTTTGTGAATATAAATCGCATAATACATAAACGTGTTCTTTAATTTTTTCTCAATTGATATTTATGTTTTTTCAGTTTTGGGTGTACATAGATAAATAAACAATTAAATTATTATAAAGTTGAAAGAATAGACATACACATTCTACGTGGCAAATCTCACCCAATTTGTCAAATAGAATGGATTACAACATGATAATATAAGTGGACTTTATATGCCTAAATTTTGTGATAAAAAAAAAGTTTTAAAGTTTACCCTTCAACTTTTGATTAGCATTTATTTATATTATCTTCAAGTTGGCAAAAATAAGAGTTTTTTCCTAATGACAGAATTAATAATTTAGATCAAAAGTCAAACGGAACATAAATTTGTTCAATATCAAAGGAATACGTTCGCAAATTTGACCTTTCCTGGTTAATATTTTGGTTTTACTACGTAAGTGTTAATTAAGTTACATTTCGTGCTGTGAACTCAACTTAATAGGAAACGTGTAACATTGGTTGTCAACAGCGAGACTTTAATTCAGACTTATATTTATTTTTTAATTTTAATGTCCTCGTATTAAAATGACACATATCGTCTCATTTACTTTTTTTTTTTTCATCCTCGATAACTCGCGGCTGCTATAATTTTTGTCACAGCCTAACATTTGCTTTCAGGTGAGAGCTCTATGGTGAACACTTTGTACGTATTGGGCAAAATTCCACTGTGTAATAACGTGCAAATTACAGAAAAAATGTAAATTAAACTGCACACTAAGCAAGCTCTATACACTGTCCCTATATATATATATATGTGTCTGCCTTCTTATGTAAAACTGCGCGCGCGCGCACACACAACTAAAAGGAGTATTCAATTTCATTTCAATGTACAGATATGGTGCTTATTATTCAGAGATTGACTGTCGAATATGTAACTGCTACTGTTAAAGAAGGAGGAGTTACTGTAGATCAACTCTTCTTTCAATATGATTGAAATTTGCAATTGCCAATTATTCCACTTTCCTCTTGCCCACTCAATCTTCCAACATTTAACCAAAAAACAATGCCTGATTCTTTTTACGGTATGCACTTCTCTTCTTCTTTCATATTCCTATTGGAATCATGATTCGATTCAAAATATGAAAAAGTTAACATAGTATTTATAAAATAATTGCACGTAATATATATGATTCATATTAATATATAATTAGTCACTTGACAGATTATATTGATATATGATATAATTAGACGTGTTAACCCAGTAATATTGTAGTACAATTAAGGAGTATATAACGTGTTTGAAAAATGCAGGGAAAGGTAGCAGTAAGAAGAAATATTGGTTAGGAGAAATGGAATATCTAATGATGGAGAGCTTAGCCATGAATATGATCCACATTTTATTTTGAATATATAATAATATATTACTATCTTGTAAACAATGGGTCTCCATTTTTCACCTAATTATTTCATGAAAGAAATACAGAAATTTCATCTCATAGAGGTTCATTTGTACTATTGCCAATTCATATAGAACCAGTTTTCTTTTTCGAGGATATGAGAGGTTAGAATGTTTTTTATTTATTACTATTATTTTATTTTTTTGCAAACTATATTACATGTAATTTAAAGAATAAAGTATACCACACGAGTATTCACTACATCAAAAATGATTTTTAGCAACAATAGTTTAATTACCATTAAATATATATTTTTAATGGCAATTGGTACTCTTTATAAATTGAATTCATTGAAATTAACTAATATCGATAAAAAAATTTTACTATTCTTTGTTAATGAATATAGAGATAAGTATTGAAAACACCCTTAAACTTGACGTGAATTATTACTTTAGTCCTCCAACTATTGACAGCCTTAAAAACACTTCTCTACTTGATTAAGTGAATTTAAAAACACTCCTCTTATGCGCATATATGTAGAATTTTATGCTGACGTGGCGTACACGTAGATATATGTAATAGAATTTTTTTTTAAAACATTTAAATAATTAAAGAGCAACTTTCACATATAACAAACATAAAAATCATATTTGTATGTTATAGTTATAGTTTGCATAATTGCGCTTCATAACAAATTTTATGTTTGCTATGAAACTTTTGATTTGTATAATTCGCTACAAACATCCAATTTTATACAAATTGTTCAGTTTGTATAATAAGATCTGTATTTGTATAATTATAAGTGTATTAGACGAAAATATATGTATTTGTATTTGTATATACATTTTTCTCTCGCTTTATACAAACACAAACGCATTTTATACCGAAATGTATAAAATGGCTAATTGTATACCGAAAATGGTGAATTGTATACCGAATTAGATGGCAAAAAAAGGGGATGCTTGCTGCGAATTACAATTAAAATAAATTATGGTTATAGAATTTAATTTGAATTAATAGTTTGCTATTTCATATAATTTTCCCATAATTAAATGTTAAGAATTTAGCAATTTAAGAAGATCAAAGAACTTCTTTTTTTTCTTTTTAAAGATTTATTTTTTCTTATCATCCCACCCCATCCTCTACCCAATAACCCTAGCCTCACACCTCAATATCCACCCACCCAGAAAAAAATTCTTTTAATTTTTTTTTGGAGGGGAGAGGAGTGGGATAAGAAAAAATATATTTTATTTTAAAAGTAATTTTTTAAGAGGGGGGGGAGAGTTGGGGTGCTCGGTGGTGCTGGATAAAAAGTTTTTTTAAAAAAAAATCTTGTAAAAAATTTTGGGGAATGAGGGGGTGGGCGGTGGGGTTGGGGTATCTGGGAGGGGATGAGGTGAGGTAAGAAAAAATAATTATTTTTTTTAAAAAAAAATCTTCTTTACTAAATTTTAGCATTTAATTATTTGAATATTTTTTTTACTATATATATCTATGTGTATGTCACATCAATAAAAAATTCCACATATACGCATAGATGGATGACATGTGGATGTTTTTAAATTACTTAATCTAGTAGATGAGTGTTTTAAAGACTTTCAATAATTTGGAGAGTAAAGTAATAATTTAAATTTAAGAGTGTTTTTAATACATCTCATAATATATAAAGATTACAGTATTTTTTCTAATGTTAATTCGAGCATAAATTTGACATAAACAAAAGATTTAAAATAAAAAAAAATAATTTTTATATGATTTTTTGTTTTTGTTTTAACTACTAAACAAAAGATACTGTAAAGTTCCATGTCAAGAATGAACTATTCAGAGAACTTCCCAAATTCAAGAAAGCTTGAAACTTTTCTTCTTCCAATTCAGCTATGGCGATATCTCTTTGCTTCTCTCCTCTCACTCCAATCCCAAAACATTATTCAAGAATCCGCCTTTATAAAGCCATCAACCCCATTATCACTTTAACAACCCCAAAGATTTTAAATCCGAATTTCAAGAAAGTAAAATGTGTTCCTGAAAATTCTCAGAATCTTTCTGTGATTCAAGAAAAACCCAGATGGGAAAACTGGGTGTCAATTGCAGAAAGTCTTTATCCTGTTTATGTAACTGTTGGTGGGGTTGTTGCCTGCTTAAAGCCCTCAACTTTTTCATGGTTTGTCAAGTGTGCTCCTACTTCCTATAGTTTGGGTCTTTGGTTTATAATGCTTGCTATGGGTCTTACATTGGAGATCAAACAGTTAACTAACTTGTTATTACAAAAGCCTCTTTCTGTGAGTCTACACTCTATTTTTTTTTTATTACTCACTTGTTTGATTTTGTTGAAGAATGTGATTTTCGTCTTAATTTCTTTTGGTTGTTGATTTAGTAGTGAATTTGGGGATTTCTTACAATCTTGACTGAACCCATACCCTCAACTTTCTCCGTGTTTCCATTTTTTTTTTGTTTGGTTTTGACTTGGCATAGTTTTTAAGAAAATAAAGAAAGACTTCTGAATCTTGTGATTTTAAACTAATGATACGTAGAATCTACCAAAATATGTTTTAATCTTGTGGAGAGTTGTCAAAAAAGAAATGAGACATTCTTTTTGAAACAAACTAAAAAGGTAAGGAGAGAGTAGAACACTTCTTGAAAGACGGCCACGATTTCCTTGCCCTGGCTTTTATTTTCTTACTAACTGTAAATATTACTGAATCTAACTCTCAGAAATATTGTATCTCTCTTCTGAATAGGCCATAATATGTACTTTTTTTTTTTTGATGACCGTGGTGTCTGGGCCAGATTTCGTTCACCTCAACTAATTCCACTGGATACCTGCCACCTCCCTGTAGCAACATGTACCGAGTAACTCTGTCTACCAAGGCTAGGACTGATAGGAAGAATCACCAAGTGTTTTTTTGTCTCCGCGGAGTTTTGAATCTGAGACCTCAAGGTTCTCAACCACTTCATTGATCACTAGCCCACACCCTTGGGTGCATAATATGTACTTAATGATGCTTATTGATGACAGATTGTCTTTATTCTCTAATCTTTCCATAAGAGATGTTACCTAATCTTCTATAGCCAACTTCATTAGCTCCTTGGGAAAATTCAACTAATAGGATAGTCACATGTGTGCTATTCACTGCTAACACGATTACCTTTTCCCCCGCATTCGAACGTATGACTACAAATATGCGGCACTCGCATCTTGGAACATTCAATTTGAGATTTCAAAAGAAAGAAATATAGGTACATCCACAGAAAAGAAGCATTAAGCATACGTATATCCACTTGGTCCCACATTTGGACTAAAATTTTAACATTCGTACGCTATAATAACATTCAATTTAAGCGTTCAAAGAAAGAATGTATATGTGTTCACTTGGTCCAGACATTTGGTTTAAGGACATGATGACTGCTTGATTTCTTGACTAAATGAAGAGAACAAATTTTTTAATTTTGTTACTTAAGCTTTGATCGGACAATATATTTGCATATATGGTAAACTCTTATAGGCCAAAATCTTTGGTTTTCCCTCATCTTTCTAGATTCTGTTTGGTTGTGCTGCTCAATATACTATTATGCCAGCCTTGGGAATGATTCTCAGCAAAATCTTGGGTCTGCCTCCTTCAATTTCAGTTGGTCTAATATTGCTTGCCTGTTGCCCTGGAGGTACAGCGTCTAACGTGGTAAGGTGACTTTCTTCTATATTGTTCTCCTTAACGGAGCTAGTTAATCAGGTTTACCTTCCAAATTGACATGTTTAGATTGTAGATGTCCAATCTTTGCATCATATTTCAACAATGGTATGAAGCCATGGTACTATGGTAGGTTGCTTTTCTTGTGGTTTCTCCACTGAATTTTAGTTGAAATTCATTTGGTGCTTTTGGGATCCATGTTATATGTTATTTATGGTCTTCATTTTCACATTTCAAATTCAAATTGACAATCCCAGAGAGGATAACTAAACAAAAAGGTATGGTGTTGCGAGGAGAAAAAAGTTGTATGTTGGAAGCAATTCCTTAAAAAGACTTTGTCCTCCTTTTCATTATTGAGGAATGCAAGTAATTTGGGGGAATCATACAATTATTGTGCTTTACAGAAAGGTGTAATTCTCACTTTTGCCAAGGCTTTTAGCAAGTTAATTCTGTGTATCCTTCACATCGAACTAGTAGTCCACTTCTGTTGCAATATTTCATGTCTGCCAATTTCTTTCTTCTGATTGGAACACAAGATCTTAATGAAATATCTGTTTTTATTGAATGCACTCTCTTGTACTCGGATATCAACTTCTTGATATTGTGAATATATATGTCTTATAGCATGAAGCTCACTGCAAAGCCTCCTTTTTGTTTTCTAATTAATTTACAGGTAACCTTAATTGCACAAGGAGATGTCCCGTTATCAATAGTGATGACAGCATGCACTACAATTGGTGCGGTGGTTCTGACTCCCTTGTTGACAATGATTCTGGCAGGAACTTATGTTCCTGTGGATGCTGTTAAGCTTTCTGTCAGCACGCTCCAGGTTATGTTATTTCACTATTATGTGTAATTATAATGATATTTTTGAGTTTTGACTCATTGCATTGTCTATATATGTTTACTGGTTTTAATAATTTAATTTTTGTTTTGTTGCTTCTTTTTTAGGTTGTGGTTGCTCCAATTCTACTGGGTTCTTATTTGCAGCACAAATTTCCGAAAGCTGTGAAAAAAATTACACCTTTTGCTCCCCTTCTTGCAGTCTTAGCTATATCTCTTGTTTCTGCCAGG
This sequence comes from Solanum etuberosum, assembly GCA_029582245.1. Lineage (NCBI taxonomy): Eukaryota > Viridiplantae > Streptophyta > Magnoliopsida > Solanales > Solanaceae > Solanum > Solanum etuberosum. The sequence goes on along the minus strand of JAJONR010003086.1, from coordinate 25,482 downwards.
TTCAATTGTTGGTCCTAAATCATTTTCGATTGATTGTTTTCTCAACTGCCCTTTCCTGTTTCATCCCTTTCTTACACTATTTTTTTTCCCTTTTTCTTTCAGTGTATTCTCTGAAAATGTTGGTCGTCTAAGATCTTCTGTGGTTGGCATGTCATTCTCTTCTGATTTGCCTCTACTCAGTCGTGCTCAGAATGTGCTAGCTAGCGAATTTGGACTCGTTGCGGTGTCTGTTGCATCGCTTCATTTTGCTGGTTTCTTTGTTGGGTAAGATTATCTTTGTTTCTTTGTTTCATTGTTTCAATCTGTTGACCAGATTTAGCAATCATGTGATTATGTTGAGATCTTCATCAGGTATCTATCTGCTGCTTTGGCCGGTTTTAGCGAGCCTCAAAGACGAGCTGTATCCATCGAGGTACATTTTTGACGGGAGTAAGACTCCCGCACTTACTACTTTGGTCAATTCTTGTCAAGCATGGAAAAGATCACATTGGTAACAAGTTCCTATTTGTTCTTAGTAGCCCGAGACCTTTTTAATCAGTGCTCTGTTTAAACGACATATATTTCTCATGGATGAAACCAATATCTTCCCGGATATGATTTCCACTTTTGTTAGTTTTAATTTCTTAAGTTAAGAACTGATTTTTGTTGCAAAAATATTTTACTCAATGGTATGGAAGATTGCCTCCCTATACCATTTCCTTCCACAACCTTGTACAATTTCAACCAAATTCAGGAAAATGGTTTGAATAATCATTCTTTGTACAACAAATCTTATGAAATGTATTTCATGTTGAACTAGTTATGATTTCCAGCCAAATGGAGCCTTAAACAGAAAAATGGCTTCTCCTTCTCTGTCCTTGTTCTTCCCATTGATATAGGCAGCCAATGATGTTAAAATTTCTGTACTTCTTGCAGGTGGGCATGCAAAATTGCACCTTGGGTGTGGTTTTAGCGACCTCCCATTTCTCTTCACCAGCAGTTGCATTACCTGCTGCAACTTCAGTTATCATTATGAACATAATGGGTAGTTTTTTAGGTTTCTTTTGGAGATGTATTAACCCTACTCAACCAAAAAGTAGTCTTGAAGTGACTGATAAATCTTGAATATCAATGTTGAACCATAGTGTTCTTTTTCTTTCCATGTGTACACCTATCAATAAAATTTGTTTTCACCATTCTCTGACTTAGCTTATGAGGCCCAAGCGACGTTGAAAACTCACCAATTGCTTGCTGGACGAATCTTTGTTGCTGATCTAACTATGGCTTTATAACTAAGGTATGTAATTATAAGACCTTCATAAAACGCCTAGGAATTCACTTTTGAACTTCCACAAATTCACATATTTTCCCTAACAAAGCTGTTTATATGTTGCACCAAGCTCTAGCTATTCCTGGGTCTAGGAAAGGCCACACGATATTGAGGCTATTGTATCCAGTCTTACCTTGCATTTATGCAAGAGGTTGTTTCAATAACTTGAACCCCTAACCTCATGGTCTGTTGCATCAGGACTCCCCTAGAAGTGAAAGTATGTCTAATACACAATAGAGTAGGGACAGTTTGTGAAGGTATAGGTAGAGCTACTGTTACTTCCATCAAGTACGATCCACTAGTTACATTTTATCTAGCGAGCTTAATTCAATGAAACGTAATTTCGTGCCAAGTCAAAGAAGAAGAATGCTAAAAATTTCAAAATTAGTGTGCATTATATGCTAAAGAATCCAATCTTTCTCCATATATATACTTAGTAGGACTGTTTCAGGGCAATTATTCGACCCATTGGACAATATGGTGTCTGTACCAACCACGAATCAATGCACTTGACATGGAAACTATGGTTGCAATTTGTCAGCAACCTGCAGTTTTCCTTTCTTGAATCTTTCTAAACACATAGCACAGTCCAAGGTATCTTCTGTTCTGTCTCTGTCTGTTGCTTCAACCTTGGACAGGAAACAGGGGAGTTTCTTCAAGTCTTTATCAGACATTTTTGTCCCTCCATTTTCACAAGGACCTCCCTACTATGCAGAAAGGTACTATGAAACACGTTTTTAGTTGACAACTTGAATATACAATATTGACTTTTTGTAATACTAGGTTTTTCTGATTTGTAGTTTTCTCTATTTCCCTAAGTTGAATTCATTGGCCCCTAACAATAATTTTTTATTGACAATTTCATATTTATTTGTTCATAAAAGATATATTATATATAGATATACATATATATAATTTTTCGCTTCAGTTTGACTATTATCAAGTTACTTTTTTCAACGGTTGATGTCTCCCTTCTTTATTATTTTATAATAAAATTGACGAAGACTTGTAAATTTGTTGTACCCTCTTCTTTCACCACAGTGAGTCTCCCAATTTATCTTCCCTTAGTTTGAGGTATTCACTTCACATCTTTTCTTTTTCGTTTTATGCTTGCCTGTTCTACTCTGGGGTTTTCTTGATTTTCATTCAAATATGAGTTCAATTTAAAGTCAAATTATACCGATTAAACCCGCCACATCACTCTTTTCAGGTCAAAGTTATTTTTGTGATAACCATTACAAGGTAAAATGGTAATTATATATAACAAATGAAAGAAAAGTAACTTTTGTAATGAACACAAACATGAAATTTACTCCTAAGTCAGCTCAAAAGGATAAAATTTTGAAGAAAATAATTTTTTTGGAGGAAATCTTGGATATAACTTACCATTTTTGTCCTTGTTGATGTCATGACTCATTAGAAGAAATAGGGTATGGAAGTCAACTACCAAAATTAGATAGTGCAAGTTTTAAATTCTTCACGTCACAAAATTTACAAGGGTACACACAATTTCCAGCATAAGTTTTCCAACTCTATAAGATAAGTTTTTTTTTTTTAATATAGTTTACAGGAGAAAAAGAAGAGTTAACAGTAAATCATAAGTTTTTTTTTTTAATATAGTTTACAGGAGAAAAAGAAGAGTTAACAGTAAATCTTGAAAGCATTACTTCTCCATTTGAGTATTGAGGGTGATCATGGCTGCCTATCCTGCAGTTAACTCTCTAATTCAAACTTTAGAGCTATTCCAAAGTAGTTACCCAACTTTGATCCATGGTCAAACTGCAAAGATGATCGACTCTCTTTGTGCTAGTGCTGAATATTTTCAAAATATTCTTGAAAGTACTAATAGACACCAGAAACATGAATTTGTAATGTTCAAAGATTTGGAGGTTGAGATGAGAGTTGTTGTGCAGCAAGCAGAAGATCTTCTTGAATCTAATATTGCTAAGATTATGAGAAAGCGACTGAAAGGGAAGACTTATCGGTCCAAATGGACATTTCAAGATGAAGCAGGGGTTCTACTTCGGGGATTGCCTCAAGCTATAGACAAGGTTGATGCAGTAAGGGCAAAGGTTATTAATAATAGCACCTCCACCATTAATGCCACTGTTGAGGAGCGTTTCTTCGAAATGAGAGAGTCTTCGTCTCCAAATTGTGTTTCTACTGCCCTCCTACAAGAAGATACAGTGGGGTTGGATGATGACTCGACATATATCATTGATCAACTACTTGGATCATCTCCTGAGCGGGAAGTCATTACTATATGGGGACTGGGCGGAAGTGGAAAAGCAACACTCGCTAAAAAAGTTCAGGATGATCCTTCAGTAAGATCTCGCTTTTCCATCCACGCTTGGGTTACAATATCTCTAGAATTTCAATTTAGACAAGTGCTGTTAAAACTTGTACGTAGCATTACAGGGAACGAGTTTCAAGAAATGAGTAATGACCAGTTAATGGATAAGTCATATAAAGCACTAAAGGGTTGGAGATATCTTATTGTCATTGATGATGTCTGGAGCACAGAGATTTGGGATGTGATGGCTAGAGTTTTTCCAAAGGACAGAAATGGTAGTCGAATTATTTTGACTACAAGGCATGGATGTGTAGCTATGCATGTTAACGAAGTTCCTGCTTACCAAATAATGCCTTTGAGTTTATGTGATAGTTGGAAGTTACTTGGGTGTAGAACAAAATTGTCCTGCAGAATTGGAGGAAATAGGTAGGGAAATAGTTGGAAAATGCCAAGGACTGCCGCTAGCTATATTGGTGGTTGCAGGGCATCTCTCCAAAGTTCCCATGACAAAAGAAACCTGGGAAATAGTAGCTAAAAATGTTAATAGAGTTGTTACAAGTGATCCGGAAGGACGCATAGGATTACTTGCTATGGGTTACCACTACTTGCCTATTCACCTAAAACCTTGCTTCCTCCATATCGGAACATTTCCCGAGGGTAATGAGATTGATGCTTGGACATTGCTCAGATTGTGGGTTGCTGAGGGATTCCTAAAGAGTGACAAGTTGAGAAGTCCTGAATAAGTGGCTGAGGAATGTTTGGAGGATCTTGTCAGTAGAAATTTAATAATGGTTACAAGGAAGAAGGTAGATGGTCGGATCAAAAGTTGCAGTATGCACGAACTGTTACGGGATTCGAGTGTGAGAGAAGCTGAAAAGGAAAAACTTTTGAATGTGATTACGAATAATGAAGTTCCTAATTTTTCAGCAGCAAATGAACAGAGTGCTCCGAACTTTAGCTTGCACACCTCCATTTCCTTGGAAAAATTTATGAAGTCCTCACAAGTTGTACGTTCCTTGTACCTCTTCAAGGAACCAACAGGAAAAACTTCGGAATTCAAAGCTTTGAGAGTGTTGGCCATTCCTAAGTCTTCCTTTATCTTTCTCCATCACATGACATTAGATTCAGCTATCCTGAGATACCTTGAAGTTACTAGTGACAATGATTTCACGGAATTCCTCGGATATATGCACAACCTTCAAACCTTTATATTTTATACCCGTAAAATATTAAAGGTTCTACCTTTGCCCAGAGAATTCTGGAATCTTAAGCAGTTGAGGCATCTCCGTGTTATGCATAACATTCATTTACCCAATCCTCAAGGCAATAACTCATCTGATGTTGATCTGCATCATCTACAGGAGCTTTCCAATCTCTGTGTTGCTAGTTGTACAAAGGAGGTACTATCTCGCCTTACGAATCTGAAGAAATTGAGGATCGATGATTTCAGAAGAGACATCAAAGACAACGAGATAGAAACATCCTGGAGCTTACTCAATCTTGTCTGCTTAAATAAACTTGAATCCCTTTACCTATGTTTCAGGATGTGCTCACTGTCGTCACCCCTGGCGAATTGTTGTTGTTTCCCAGCATCTCTTAAGAGGTTGACCATGTTCGATGGTCACCTTCCCTGGGAAGATTTGGCAACTATTGCGAAGTTGCCCAACCTCGAAGTGCTCAAACTCAGGAACAATTCATTCTATGGTGACGTGTGGAAACTAAATGATGATGTTCAGTTCAAGCAGCTAAAGTTCCTGCTACTTGATAACGTATACATAAAACGGTGGGAGGCTAACAGTGATAACTTCCCAAATCTTCGTCGCCTAGTGTTACAGCTGATGTGTCACCTGGATGAAATCCCTCTGGAGTTTGCGGATATATGCACCTTGGAGTCAATTGAGTTATATTTCTCTTTGAATCTCTTGAAATCAGCAAGAGAAATTGAAGAGGAAGTTAATTCAATGGCGGGATATGATTTCCTTCATGTTGGCATCTACGATGGTAAGTTTCACCTTTTGTGTAAAATTACTCTAATATTTTAACTGCTATTTTTATAGTTATTTGTGGCTTCTCAAATGTATAGCCATGTTTCTCTGGATTAATTACTCAGATTACATTTGGATCCCCCCTTTCTCACACTATCGTATCTTCTTTTGCCTTGAAATGCTTAGTTTTTCTACGAAGAATTACTCGATTTCGTGGCTAGTAACTGTTGAAAAAGAAAATAAAAGAAGGGATTTAATGGTTTCTCTGTCTTTGCAGATTATTATGAATTGGTTAAAAAACGCGGTGGAAAGTCTTTTGCTTCCTTCAAGCAGGGTGAAAAAATTAGCCCATAAAAACATGGTCAGTTCAATTCACTCCATTTTAGTTTCGATAAATATTATTCCTTGTGCAACAAATCTGCTTCCAAATGATATATTGCATACAATGATGTTGAAGTTTCTGTACTTCCCTTGCAGGTGGGCATGCAAAATTCCGCCTTGGGTGTGGTTTTAGCGACCTCCCATTTCTCTTCACCTGAAATATTCATATCATATGCTAAAGAACCCCATCTTTTTCCATATATATGCTTAGCAGGACTGTTTCAGGGCAATTGTTCGACAAATTGGACAATATGGTGTCTGTATCAACCATGAATCAATGCATTTGACATGGAAACTGTGGTTGCAATTTGTCAGCAATCTGCAGTTTTCTCCTGTCTTGAATCTTTCTAAACACACAGCACATTCCGAGGTATCTTCTGTTCTGTCTCTGTTTGTTTCTTCAACCTTGTACAGGAAACAGGGGAGTTTCTTCAAGTCTTCATCAGACATTTTTGTACTTCCTCCATTGCTGCTACTTTGAACAATCACACCATTTTCAGCAGTCTGCCTTATTAAGGACCTCCCTTCTATGCAGAAATGAAATATCAGGAGAACGATTATTCCCAAAGAAAAGAAGATCACAGATATTATAATTCCCATTTTGGTGCTTCTGCTCTTCCGCGCAATCCTTTTCAGAATATGGCGAAAAACAGAGAAGTTTTTGGAGAAATGATCATACATCAAACAACATTGATCGTTGCAAGATACTATGGAACATGTTTTTAAGTTGCCTGATTAGTTGTGTTTTTCCTCTATAATGGAAGTAGACATGTATTTGTTTTTGGTGCTACAGACAATAAGAGAAGGTTAATCATTATTAAGGAATAAAATTATTACTGATTTGTCAAACTTAAGCACAACATATACAGCTTAGCAATGTTTTCTTTAAATTTATAGAGACAAGTTATGCTTACGACGTGGTTGCAAGATTCTACTTAAAACACCAAATAGTTTTGAAATAAGTTTTTTATCAAACTTTATTTCTTGCTTAAACATTTGAGTGATTTTTGAGAATCTCATTGGGCCGCATCGTGTAATTAGAAGATGTATAAAAACTGGAACAAATATTCTATCATAATTGACGTTATTTCCAATCATCCATTATTTTAATTTTACACTTGTATCCACTTTGCACAGACCAATACTTAAATGAGGTCTGTATCTTATTTTTGTCTTAGTATACAATATAATTGTAAACTGACCACATTCCCAAAAGTTTATTCATCTATTTGGCAGGGACAATGAAAATAATATATATATATATAGTGCTATTTATTGAACAAGTTGAAGACGATTAAATAGTCCAAAAATAAGTTGAGAATTTCATGTTCGATGAATAATTCTACAGATGAATTAGCTCATGATTTATTGAACAAATATGTACCCAAAAAGGTACAAAAAGGCAACAATATTGTTGTTCAAAGAAGGATGTCTAATCTAGAGTTGGCTATTTTACCACAACTTGGGTAAGTCAACTTAATCAAACGTAATTAATAATCGATCAGATCGAGCTAATAATTGTGTTTGCATTTTAATTAATTCCTTTGGTATTTCTCAAATATAGGCATGTTTCACAAAGGGAGAAATCTCAATCAGAACAGTTAACTATATTCTATGCTGGACTTGTGCACGTTTATGACAATATTTCTGTTCAAAAGGTATCTACAAATATAAGAAATTGCAAAAAATTGTACGTTTTTTTTTTCTTATATTTGCTAGTTTTGAAATTTTTTCCCTATAGGTAGAGTCAATAATGAATTTGGCACGTGAAAACTGTAATGCAAAGGAAATTAAACCAACTCAGCAATCCCAAGTTCCACATGTCTACAAGTTTCAAGCAGGTGATCGATCATTCGTGCGATTTGAAATGCATTAATTGACTGTGTTACGCATACTAAAAGGAGAAAAAAACAAACTTGACATCTTTGAATAAAAGTAGAAATAATTTATCCATTCGACCACACTTGTTGTATTTTTACATTGGTTGATTATCTGAAATTTTGGTGGATTATGTTGTTTTCTACTTTAGACTTGCCAATTATAAGAAGGAAATCCCTAAAGAGATTCTTTGAGAAACGTCATAACAGGTGAATTAATTAATTTCCAGCTTTTTAAAATAATGCATGTTTAATTAATTAATATAGTTGTTGATTATTCAGGATTATAAGTAAACATCCATATACCTCTCATGAATGTGATCATGACCATAGTGGAAATTGGAACGATACAGAGAAGAAGATTAGCATGAACCCTGCGCAAGGAATTTTTTTTAAAAATGATCAGAGTGGAAATGATAATTTGAAGGAAAAAGAATAGTTGGCTCCTAGCTCTAGCTCTATGTGAAACAAATTAAACAAGTGCTAGATTTTGATTGATTGATGTCCAAAAGGGTAAAATTGTATTTCATATTTAACATCTTTTACTAGGACATTGTTCTCTAGTTTTAACTTTGAGAATTATGCCAATGATTTTCCAACTACTAAATATCTTAATGATCTGTCTATCAATGTTGACAATTAATTATACACATACTATACGTATATTGTATATTTATCGGCTATTTTTAGTTTAAGCGGGAGGGTGGATGGCTATTCTAAAGTTATATAATGCTTCCTTTTATTTAAGTGGTTTGGGCTAATCTTGTGTTGATCCAAGTCCAGTCCCATAATATCTGATCCATAAATCAAGCAAAACTTAGGTCCATTTTCATTATAATCCACTAATCCAGTCCAGATCATTGGATTTGGATGGCTATTAAGCATAATTTCGATTTGCTAAATGGCAAAAATTAAAGATCAACTCATTTGAAGAAGGGAAAAACATGTATTTTTAGATCGTTGCTATACTTGGTCAATTAATTACTACTTTTCATCTGCGTTGTTCGTTGAATTGTTTTATTCCAATAATTTTTACGTGTTGGTTAGGTTTCTATCGATTACCTAAACAATGAATAAAAGACACTCATTACGTCAAGTAATATAATTATCTTAGCTAAAACTGATTTAATTTGATTAAAGAAAAGTGAAGAATAGGGAAAAAAGACCCAAACAACACAAAATATTACAATTCAAACTTTATGACTTTTCTATAGAAAACTTGAGAAACTGACTTGTATTATACTTTCACAGGAAGGAAGAATTATACCCCATCTGTCCCAAAAAGAATGACATATTTCTATATTAAGTAACAATTTAACTATAAATTATCTATTTTACCCTTAATGAAATGATTTACAGTCACACAAATTTTTATCATTCATTTTGGACCACAAGTTTTTAAAGTCTTCCTTTCTTTCTTAAATTTCGTGTCGAGTCAAACTATCTCACATAAAATGGGACGGAAGGAGTAATATACTACTACGGTAAATTATGCGGTTTAATCACTGTGTGATTGTGACACAAATTTGAAAAGATCAATATTATTCTTTTGCTTGTATGCATCACATTTGAATTAAAATTCACAAACAAGAGCATAGTTGTGTGTCGTTGTTGCGTACTGAAATTGTGTTGGCAAAGTGAAATACAAGTTTTATTGACACTTTCTTCACAAATGTCTATTAGCTTATCCAAACAACACGACACATAATTAATTATCATACTAAGTTTTTTTTCGTGTTAGTATTGAAATATAATTAATTCAGATTCGCACATATTTTCTATCAAAGATTTTTCCACACACATAACTTAAACTCGAAATATTTAATTAAGAGAAGAACAGTCTCATCAACTTCTTTCCCATCAAACTGCATCTTTTACTTATCAATGCCTATGCTTATCTTATTTGTTATTTTCCCTCTTCACCCTCTTTTTTTTCCCCTTCCTTCTTTTCAGCTTCATTTATTTTCCTCTGTTATTTATTTTCGTCTTTTTTTTCTTTTTCTTAAATAAACAAAAATAAAAAATAAAATGAAATTACTTATTTTTTGTGTTTCGTAAATAGGTTAAAAGTATTGTTCTATAAGTATTTATATATAATTTACACAAATATTATGAAAGGTTGGATGGGGGGAGGTAATGGGTGTGGGCATGTGGGGTGGGGGTAAAAACTAAGATGTTGAAGCGCGAATAGGACAATCAATGTGAAATGTCACTCGTAAAACTTTCTTTCTAATTTATTTCTCCTGGTTCCTTTTTAATCTTTTGTTTGAACTCCAGATTTGAAAAGGATCCCAAAATAGACTGGCATCCATTTATTATGACTTTACTACTACTATTAGAAACAAAATAATTTACAGAAGAAATACAAAACACAAACTATGGTTCAAATTAAGAAGAAGAATTGAGCTATTTCTGACAGTAAAAATAATGTAGGGTCATATATGTCAGAAAATATCACATGTTTGTGGGGTCCCATGCTTAACACACAACCCACGACCTCCACCCAAAATAAATAAATATCTGAATATGGGAATTGAGAAGCAAGAGGCCGTTTGGTTACTGGTTAGAGTTATGTGGAGTTTAGTTACGTAGGTATTAATTATGCAAGGTTTAGAGTTATGCGGGGTATTAGTTATGCATGGTTTAGTTATGCAGGGTTTAGTTACGTAGGAATTCTATGTTTTTTTCTCTTTATTTTTTTAAAATTTAAAGCTTATAAAAATAAAATATTATTAATATATTTCAAGTACATTATACTATCATATTTTATATAATGTAAATTTGTATCAATATGTTGCATGTGTTGTTTGTACATTTTTAATATACCAAATATATAAATTATATATAAATTCACATTCTAAATAAAAAATTAATATATGATAATTAAATATGTGGATATATTTGGTAATATATAATGCGAATATACAATTAGCATATGCGCTATTAAAATTATACATTCCGATTCATAATATTAATAGATATTATATTTTGATTTTAAATGAAAACAAATAAAAAAATGTTTATATACAAAAAGGAAAAAGAAACAAAAATAGTTGGGAAAATAGAATAGTTATGTAAAGTTTCAATAAAAAAAGATTTTAAAATAAATTAGTATGGATAAATGTGTAATTTATCTTTTTAATATATGTATAACTAATACTCACATAACTTATATCACCTTCTATCCTGCATAACTTATACATAGATTCTCTCCTAGGTTATGTAGGTATTAATTATGTAGGATTACAAAAAACGCAACCAAACATGGATTGTGGTGGGGGTGTTCGAGTCCTGGGTATGGAGAGAAAATCTTGTTGGGAGCGCCACCTTTGAATGGGCCTTACAGAGAGCGATCCGAATTTAATCGAAGCTCTAATGTGGGCTTCGAACACCGGGCGGAAACCAAAAAAAGTGCAAAAAGCGATAGTCTAGATCTAAACAATGTGTAAAGCATGATCAAGTAGGTCCCTGTTCTTCCCATATAAATAAAAATATATCATAAAGTTACACCCAATATATTAATTAGGCATGCATTTATACATAATATGTCGCTATTAATTAGGCCTCTGTCTCTACTTTTTGTTACAACTTGCAATTCATTACTTTTCTGTAAAAGAGACATTTACATATAAATATTATCCATATATCAAATTTGATTTATAAAAATATAACCCCTTTATCCATCTTAATGTTAATATTTCCCTCCTAATTAAAATCATGGAAACACTATTTTTCCTTCCTAATTAGTATTTCCATATTACCTACCCACTTTAATAATATCTACTAAATAATAATTTTAGAAAATTTCAATTAAGACAACAATAACCATATTGGTGATGGAGTCCCTTAAATACGATTGTTGACTATGAGCGTAGATATTGAATATTTAGGACTCATTTATGATATATACATACTGTACTCATCTTTATCACCATAATAAATACAAAATTGACTCTTTTGTCCACCAGAATGAATTTATAATGTCAAAAATTATAATTATAGTAATTCTTAAATTTATTTAGTTTTGTATTTTAGCTTTAAAATAAGTGTTAGCAGCACTTTTAAATCTTATTCAAACACTGTAAAAGATGTTTAAAAACTATTTAACTTAAAAATATCTAAAATAAATCAATTTAAATAGAATCTAAGTCACATACTGATTTTTATATGTATCTATATCACAATTAGTTAATTCTATTTTATTTATTTTTAAATCTTAATATGAAAAAAATAACTTCTTTAATTGAGTTATGTAAAAAAAAAATTGATAAGTGAAATACAAATTAACTTCTCCTAGCCCCATACCTACACAACCCCCATCCCCTATGGTTCTAACCTCAACCCCCTTATGTTTTCTTAAATTATGTAGAAGTAGCTTTAAAATATTTTTTTATCTGCTTTTCAAACATAAAAAAAAAAAAAAAAATTGATTTCACCATAAAATTAAATATTCTCTCTGTCCTAATTTATATGACTTACTTTTCTTTTCTTTTTAATCTGACACATTTTTATATTAAGTAACAATTTAATTTTAAAATCTCCATTTTATCCTTAATAAATGATTTATAGCCACACAAATTTCTATCATTCATTTTAGATCACAAATTTTAAAAGTCTTCATTTCTTTCTTAAACTCCGTGCCGAGTTAAACTACCTCACATAAAATGGAACGGAGGAAGTAACATTTTTGTATAACATATCTTTAATCATGTAGCATGTTCGTCTTCTACACAATTCCGCTATTTTTGAATCCAGAAGATTCGAAATTAGGATTTGTTTTTCTGTTTTCACCATTAGTGGTGGTGACATAATAATTGTTGTACAAGTGAACTGCCAAATTTTTTATTGATGGATCACGTGCTTGATGGATCCCATCCTCCAAACGCAAGTTCCGTACTTTTTTTTTTTTATATAAATTAAAAATTAAAAAATTATCGGTATTCAGTATTCATATTAGAGCCCCCATTAAATTAAATTCACGTCGGAAAGTTCCACAATAGGGGTAAAGCGCTCTCTAACTGCTAACAAAGGTGATTCCATATCTAAGAGAATTCAAACCTAAATTTTTGATTAAAATGAAGGACTACTTACCGCTTCACCACAATCACAATCCAATGTTGATCCGTACTCTTTGTTTCATCACATTTATAATAGAAAAAGAAAAATGCGAAACGTGTTCATATTTGATATTTATATATATATTGAAGTCTGATTAATTTAAATTTCTATGAAATAGGGCTCATTGAGATAGTATTTTCTGTAAAAATAATTTATAAATATTTAGGACTTAAAATTGAAACTTTAATTAAGAAAGAAACATTTTCATTCACTCATAGATAGATTTTAATGTGTGTGAATATGTGTTCTTTCCGCAAAATTTTAATAACTTTTTTAATTTTTATATTCAATATTTAATATTCATATCAAAATCTAATTTAAATTTATATCGGATAAAATTCATTCGTTATTTTTGATAGGAAAAATATGTTTGCTTATGTGATATTTTTCCTCTGTCAGTTGGAATATTTGTCTTGGACATAGATTGATTTAAATATGCAATGCATTAAATCAATTAAAAGAACAAGCGCTTAGTACTAAAAAATCGTTTAGTTAGAAACAAGTTATTCCTGACAACGAAAATAAGATACCAACATTTTATTTCTAAATTATTTTTTTATTCATAACTATGATCCCTATGATCCCAAGTTTCTTTTTTTCCATTCCAAAACTGAGCCTAAATTCTCTTCTTCTTTTTTCTCCCCTAAGCTTTCTCCTTCTAAAGCAAATCATTGTTCTATTTTTAGATATATATTTTTTCCATTTAAATCCCAGCTCGATTGCAGCTAAGCTGGTCCGTTCTTATAGCTTATTTTTAGTATATGTTTATATACTTAACTTTATATGTATCCAAAATCTTTGTAGTATTTTTAAAATTTTCTTACTCAATTAAGCACAACTACATTAATTGAAATTGAAGTATTACTAATTTTACGCGCTACATTTAAAGGAAAATATTGACAATGCAATTTATAAAAGATTTGACTTTTCTTAGAACACATAACATGCCTTGTATCATTTATTTTTTGACATGGGTAGCAACAATCATGCACTAACATAATTGATCTCAATTCTAGAGTGTACAATAATATTACATTATATTTATAATAACATATGCTCTTCATCACACCTCTCAACTACACATACTAATAATATTACAAAAAAAGGAATTTTTATGGTATATTTGGGTTGGTAAAAAACAAAAAAGGCTAATAATGAGGAGCAAAAATCACTTTTTTTTGGATCACTCAAAAAGAAATGTCTATCATGTCCAAAGCTAAATTTTCCATCATAAGAGATTCAACTTCTCCAGCACAATTCATCTTTGTATTTGTTTTTCCATTTCCTGCATTTACAAATCCGGTAAACAAATGAGAAACGCGTATATCACACATAATTATATTTATTAGCTTGATGTAAACATCGTGTGTACATACCATAAACGGAATCTGACATTGTTTGGTTGAAAGTTGGAGTTGACATTTTTTTGAGTGGGCAAGAAGAAAGTGGAAGAACAGGTAAATTTTGGCAATTGCAAATTTCAATCATGTTGCCATCTGGGTCATGAAAGAAAAGTTGATCTACAGTAACTCCTCCTTCTTTAACAGTAGCAGTTACATATTCAACATTCATATCATTCAATCTCTGAATAATAAGATCCATATCTGTACATTGAAATGAAATGTGATTATCTTTTGGGTTTATTCTTCCCCTCTTTGATTGCACATCTTCTTTTCCTAATAAATGGATTCCAATTCCATGGTTGAATAACCTGAAAAACATAAACCCAAAATATCAATGGTAAAAATAGATGTAAAACTAATAACAAATTAGCAAGAGAGTGTATTTACCAAGCACCATCAAAGTCAAAGGATGATGGTCGTTTGATGAGTACGAAGCCAAGGACTTGTTCATAAAATTGGGCGGATTTAGGAACAGATTTGCAGACATAAGAAACATGGTTCAATGCTAACAAAGGCATTCTGTTTTCTTCATCATACGAGGATGATGATTCTGACCAGTTGAAGTTTGTTTCCTCAACTGATTCTGCTTTCACAATTTCTCTTCCCATTATTCAATCTCCAAAAAAAATACACTTGAAAGAATTATGATAATCTTGAAATTAGCTTAAGCTATATGGAAAAATAATAAGACTACTCTTTTATGTGTGGAACTTTCCATTGCCAAAGCACAGATATTTATAACCAAAAAGAGTAGCTTAGGGGGTGTTTGGATTTTTTGAAACAAGGGTGGGGTGGGGGAGATAAGGAGGAATTGTACATATCAAAATCCTACATACATACACGTCAATAAGTATAATCTTATCCACCACCAACAAACGGTAACTATTAATTTCTCAGTATCACTAACACTAATTGTGGTGTAATAGTAAGATTGTTTCATCTCGAGTTTGACTTCTGAGTAGGGGTGTTCGTGGTTTGATTTGGATCGGTTATTGGCTAAAATCAAAACCAAACCAATCTAGTCGGTTTTTAAAATTTCTAAAACCAAACGAAAAAAATAACCGTCGGTTTGGTTCAGTTTTTCTCTTTTTTTTAGTTTGAAAGTAATAAAAATTTTGAGGACATACGTATCTCGATAGACAGGAACACCCAGTACATGAACAATCCACATGAAAGCTATTGTCGGTTCAATTAAGCAATACTAGAGTTATGATTACACGAACAAAGTGATTCAACTAAGATAAAATGTGACTATCTTATGTGAGGTAGGGTAGATAAAGACTAAAGTAAAAAAATTTGATGGACTTGGACCTAAGATTTTAATAGTTGGGCTAAAATTTAAGTCTTGAGCTTGAGAAAATGGTAAAGTTAAAGACTTAATTAAAATTTAACAAAATATTTATATTTTATTTATGAATAATATATAAATAATTATAAAATTTATATATCTAATTTATCGGTTCAGTTTGGTTATTTTTTAGTAAAACCAAAAACAAACCAAATAGTATCAGTTTTCATAATTTAAAACCAAACCAAACCAAATATCGGTTTTTCTAATCGGTTTGGTTCGGATTGCGGTTCGGTTTGATTGGTTAACCATAACCATGAACAACCCTACTTCTGAATATAGAGAAAATCATGTTAAAAGCACAATCCAAAATAGATCTTGTACTGTTGCCGTCCAAATTTAATCATGACTCTAAAAATGAGCTTCGAACACCAGATGAAAACAAATAAATAAATAAACTTCTCAGTCAGTCTCACCAACCAGTACTCCTCTAATTATGCATCCCAGCAGTTTCACGTTTTGGTTGTCCGTATTCTTGAGTCTTGACGCGGATGATTTTATTTGAACCACATTCACTCATCATAACTTCCCTACCAATTTTTTTTTTTTTTTTTCAGTGTCTTTTTTTTAATTCCATCCAGCTCAATTTATATAACATTATATGACTACGGGTCAAGGGACAGTCTCATATAAACATTGTTTATGAGATATAGGCCTCCCAAAAGATAACATAGGTGAACAAAGATTTTCTAAATCACATAAATTGAGATAGAAAAAATAATTTATAAAAAATGAATATAAGTTTATATATTAAATAAGGCTTACTCGAATAGTTGATTACTTGTTGAGAAAAGAACATAGACCTATATATTATTCAAATAACTTTTCAGTACATTTGGATATATATAGAGTCCCTTACTCGATTTCACTATTTATATGTTTTTAACTCCAATGAGAGGAAAATTATACAGCTTTCTGAAAGAAGGATACACTTTAGTAAGTTAAAACTAAATTCTTGAAAACATGACTGATGTAGTAGCAAAAGTGGTCACTAATTTAAGTACTAATCATTTCTCTTATTAAATTATTCTTCCTTGGCCCTCATATCAAATTAGAATCAAATTGGACCAATATTTTTGTTTTTCAATTAATTGTCAAAAAAAAAAAAGGAAATATAAAAGATACCCTTTAAATCTGGCTGAATATTTATGTGATCCATGATTACGATTAATTATTGAAGCGAATTGAATTAATATCATTTTAATATTTTTAGTCAGTTGATTAAGATATTTTGCCTAATTGACAGAAATAATTTGTGTTCATCGCCCGGTCTATATTCATCATATAACAAGAGTATAATCAGTGTGTATATTAATTAATTAATTATACATCGCATACTAACTTAAATTTGTAAAAAGAAGAAAAATTAAAATTATTTTTTGTTGTTAAGATCTATTAGACTGTTCATGTATGTAAAGAGTCAAAAAAAATTGAGGCGAAAACTGTAGAATCTAGGACAAACAAATACATGTGAAAAAACAGGTATATAAATGACTCAATAAAACAAAAATGCTCAGAATAATAATAAAGATTAAGCAATGAAAAGATGCTTTATAAAACAATTAAAGAAATTAAAATATTTTCATACGCTGCCTCTTCTTAAAATAAGTTCCAAAAATAAATAAATAAATGTGCCAAATACACTAAACAAAAGTTTACTATCTCAACAAACCTGTTTTTGTTTGTTACTACGACTTGCTACTAACAACTAAAAGTCTGATTCGATTGGAATTTCTTTTTTAAGTTTAGTTATTAGTATATTTTGATTTGGTGACTTTTGGATACGCAAAAATTGTAAGTTACTGTAGTAAGTAGGTGTTTTGGTTATTTTAGTGTTTCTACCTTCATCCCAACTTGTTATACATACGATTGAATAATCTAGTCACTATATGATCACGTAATTCACTAATAATATTACAAAGTCGTCTAAGCAATTACATATGGCTGCTAAAATGAGAGGTCGATTCAAGATTTAAAATTTATAGATTTTGAATTCTAATCTTTTAAATTTATTGAGTTCTAAAGTTTATAATTTGTGTATATTACATGAATTATTTAAGTCAAATATAGAATCATAACATAAACACCTTAATGGTACGTCATACTAAAAGTCTAAAACCTCTCACTGTGAATTCTATTCTAGTTGTACATACAAGAGTGTTTTCATACGATAAATATGAGTTCGATTCTCATATTATTCTCTCCAAATCTCCTTATTTAATTAAAAAGTTTCTCCAAAAGAAAAACACATGTGAAAAAAAAAATAGTAGAAATAAGGTAAAAATAAATGGTACTCTCTAAAAAGTATGGGGTCATAAGATTATTATTTTATTTTTTTTAATTTCTCATTCAGTGTATAGTACTCGCATTTAAGTTCAACTAAATTCAGATTCATACCAAAAAGTCCCACGTTGGAGAGTAAAATATTTCCTAATAAAGGCGATTTCATATCCAAGAAAACTCAAACTTGATACCTCTTATTAAGAATGAATAAGTATTTATTACTTTATCATGATCCTCGTTGGTATGATTATAAGATCTGGGAAAGGAAGTATGTGGTAGATCTGCAAGTTAAAGTTAAAATAAAAATGCCAGCTTGTCAAACACATTCGTCACGTCTGAACAAAAAAACAAAAGTTTCACCAATTGAAAAAACATAAAAAAAATAAAAAGAGCAAGTCTTTTCACTTATTTGACCTAAATTTTTTAAAGAATCCAACGCGCTAAATTCCGCGTCAGTCGGAAATTAAAAAAATAAATCATTGCAAAATATTAAAGAAAGTAAAAAAAATTAAAGAAGAGGGTAGCACCTTTGGGTACTATCAAAATTCAATTTTTATACTAAATATTTAAGAAATAATATTAATAATTAATTAAGGAGGATGAGAATAACTAAATTATTTAGCTTAATTCATAAATAGTAGACGACGATTATGAATTTTCTTTAATAAGAAAATATGTTAATATGCACAGCGCATTGATTTGATACTAATGACTATTTCTGTGTTTTTTTTTTAAGTAGGACTTTGACAATTTATAATTTATAGCTGGCAATCTCTTAATTACTTACTTCTTATTAATTAAGCTTACTATTTCTAATTTGTAATAGAAAATTAATATGTGTAAAGTCAATTTCGAATAATCTATTAAACTATAAAACTAATTATAAGAAGTATAATTTAGACTTCTCGAATAATTAATGAGTACTTTTAAAAAACTAAATCTGAGAGTGTTTTTTTTGTTTTGTTAGGGTGGGTGATTTATTCATTTTGTTGTCGGCAACACGTTCTAAATACTTCAACATCAATCATATATATCCAGCAGGTTTTAGTACACTTATACATGTTCCTTTTAATGTTGTCTATTTTGTTTTTCTCTTCTTGTTTTTTTTTTACAAAATATGTAAAAAATAATTACTTCCTCTATTACCAAGTTATATGTGAAGGTGTCAAACAGATAAGTTGGACTGAATTTGAACAGGTTAAAATTGATGTTTATCTGTTCAAAAGATGGACCGAAATGGACTACAATACTGATCACAACTTAACCCCCTCAATTTCTATTAAGTTTTTCTTGCTTTATTTGTATTTTTGTAATTTTTAGTACCTAATAAACTATTATGTTTCTTTGTTATGTCTTTTTGAAAATAAATTTCTTATGAATCAATTGAGCTACATACTATCACAATTTTTTATGAGCTAATAATTAAATAGATGGATTAATAATTTACTTAATCATTAAAAAAATAATTGTATTTTGATAAGCTAGTTTTATGACCTCTATTGTATGAAATGAAGCACCAGTACATTTGGATGTTGCGGAAAAACAGCATTAATTAACATACTATCACACATAAAATAAATAAAAAATAAAATATTAATACAAGAATTTAATGTCATTAACTCATTTTGGTCTAAATAGTAATATTTGAACGAATCAATAAATCACAATTTAAAAAATTAATACTACTCCCGATCCACTTTTAATTGTCATAGTTTCATTTTTTAGAGTCAAACTATAAAAACATTGACTAACATTTTACAATGTATTTTTTCATCATATTGAAATGCAAAAAATTGCAATTTATAGTATTTTCGTATAGTTTTTGAATATCGAAATTTTTTGTTTAAAATATCAAATTAATATAATCTAATTTAACTTTAAAAATTAGTCAAATTGACTTTCGAAAAGTGCAACATGACAAATAAAAGTAGACGGAGGGAGTACAAAGAATTTAATAAGGATCCATACCGCAGGCATTTCGGGTCGGATGACAATCTGGATCCACCAGAATTTAAGCCACAAAAAATCAATAATTGATATTTTTAAAAATGGACGTTCTTTGTCAATTGCATTAATTAAATGTATTAAGATGACCTACTCCATAGTTTTTTTAATGTATAAAACAGGTCACCCTAGATGACATAAATCTTTTGTTTTCCTACTACAAATTGCAATAAGCTAGTATTTATATACTCTTTAAATTAATAATATAATATATACCCAAAAAGAATTTCTTAAGGATCGGAATTAACATATATTTTATGTAGTGGATGAAATCATGTATGATTGAATGTTCGTTGAACTTTTTAATCATAAAAAGCTTTAGGTCCCAATATCTTGCCGGGAGGTTGAGCTCGTTGCATGAGACTTGCTTAGTAAAGTTTTATGTGTAGTTTGTGAACTATTGTATTAGGGACTGAATATACCATGTGCACACACAACTATTGATTTCCTTGTCATGAAAAAGTAAAATACATAGGTAACAAAAAATTAAGGTGAAATAGAAACTTGCAACATTATTTTAGATTCTTCAAAGCAATAATTGTAAACTGGGATTCGATTCTTCCACCTTGTTTGGATGGTTGTTACATGTTGTATTATATTGTTAGTTTAATTACTATGTTTGTTTTGATTGTTACTTAAATTTTATTGTATAGTATCGTTTAAATCCATCGTTAGGTAACAAACAAAAGATATATTTTATGTAACAACCGATTTAGTGTGATCGCGTCGTCACCTTATTATTTTCTTCTCATTTTGTCTTTATTTATTATTTAATAATTATAATTTATCTTTTACCCTACCTTTTGCTCTACCTCCTACCCAACTTTTCTTGTAGGTTTATCATTCAAATTATGAATATGAGAAATTATGTAACAACGGAGAACGATACAACCTATCCAAACATTGTATTCATTAAAACAATACGTTATGATACAATCCAACACAATACAATACAATACGATAAATTTACATTTTGTATACCTAAATGATATACAATATTAAGAATAGTTAACATGTGAATCTTGCTTTCTCAAGGTATACAACCACTATTGAAAAAAGAAGAAGTAATAGACAAATTCTATAGCTTATCCTAATCAATGATTTCTTATTAAAAATTAATGTTATAGATACAAGGATTTGGAACAATCTAATTCTAATTTTTGTATACGTGCATGTATGTTTGGGTATTTTGTAAATATTTTTCTCTAAATAGGTATGAAGTACTATTATACATTTTTAAATGGATGTTTCACATTGTTTTTTAACCGCCTAAACACACTGCATAAATATCTTTATAATGCCAACAATAAATATCGAAATACTGCATTATTAAAACAAAATAAAGGAGAAGTTTTCATGTACTTTACTCCATTTTTTTGAAATTTCTCACTCGGTTTTAGTATCCACAGTGGAAGTCCGACAAAATCTAAGTTCGTGTCGGAACGTTAGAGGGTAAAGCGTTCCCTAACAAAGACAACTCAATACTCAAGGAGACTCAAATTCGAGACTTCTGATTAATGATGAAGAAGTACTTACCACTCCATCATAACCATCGTTGGTTACTTTACTCTATCTTTAATTTCATTTGTTAGTGTCACTTGTGTAATAGTGCATTTACCCAATTATTTTGGTTGTGAATGTGATGGAGATGATTATAGTAGAAAGTAAGATCCTTTTAGATTCTTGGCCAGCCAGAATATATAGTATAGTACCTACTTGCCCAGTACACTCACTCATTTCATTTGTTAAAAGTGACTACACAATGGTAGGCCAAGCAATAATTGTTTTTAATCTTGGTCCATATTAATTGTATATTCTTAATGTTAGTATCAATAAACCCCATCTGGCACATTATTTGCTTGATTAACAAACGTGTTCATATGCCTTAATTTTGACTTGTACAATAATCCAGCAAGAAGTAGCCCACTGATCCTTACCTACTACTAGTATAATTATATATAATATAGTATAAAAGTTAAATTACTTTAAGAAACTACAATAGGAATATTTTAAAAAAATAAAAGAGCCAATAAGAAGTGACCCAAATGATGTTCCACAATTACGACTTTTTCGCTGTGCAACTTTATCTAATGATGCTTTCGTGGGACATTTCTTTCTTGGTATGATTGTGATTTTTAAGTGTTAAATATTTATGTGACTAAAAACATTTTATTAAAGATAAAATGTAAATTTATTTAGTCATTTTTTTTAATTTGTCTAATTTATGATATATTCACCAACAAATAAAATAATATTTCCTTCGTTTCATTTTATGTAAGGTAGTTTGACTCGGTAAGGAGTTTAAGAAAGAAAGGAAAACTTTTAAAATTTGTGGTCTAAAATGATGATAGAAATTAGTATGACTATAAATCATTTCATTAAGGATAAAATAAACATTTTAAAGTTAAATTGTTACTTAATATAAAATGTGTCATTCTTTTTGGAACGGACTAAAAAGAAAAAAGTTTGAAATCATAAAATTTAAATCTTAAATCCACTCGATTTCGACTTCACGTATGACCTATGTTCTATTTTCCTACTGTTGATAAGTGGGTATGCCTATTTGAAAAGTCGCTATAAATATATACAGTATACGTTGAATAGATACTGACGTCAAATTGACACTGTTAAGAGGTGTTTGGCCTTTTCACTTCCTTTTAAAAATAAAATAAAATTCCCCTGAACTATTTTATGAAAAAATGATTGCAGCCAATTGCTTCGAAGGGGCATCTTACTTGGCTCTTTTTTGAATTACTAAATACCCCCTCCGTTCCTAATTATATGTTATTCTTATTATAAATATATACTTCATAATATTTGTCATTTCATTAAATCAATGCATAAATTACAATATTCTTCCTATTTTACCCTTGTAAGTTATTAGCCTTGAAAATATATATTTGAGCAACATAGAAAAACTAAGTGAATAATTCATGTTCATTGATCAAATTAATTAATTTATATTCATTGATTGAAAAGTTGACTTAATTTTTTTTTTTAACTAAGGATAGAATAATAAACTCACTTAATTTCTTAATGCACGTGAAATAAAAGATAGTGACATATAAATAAGAACGGAGGGAGTATCTTTTAAGTATTTATTTTCTTGTGAGCAGGCATGACGTGGAACTGATTATGATCTTCACATAATCATATGATAATTATAGTCCTCAAAAACCAACACACCTGTATTAAGCTGTAACACAATCTTTATATTATGACAAAATATAAAGAAAAAATGAATACTCCTACAAATATGATATTTAATTTCAAGAAATCATGCATGGTATAATATCTCTTCAATTAAATTTTTAGTTAATGATTTGATTCCATGCTGTACAAATGTAATCTTTTCACTCTTTTCATTTTTAGTTGATTTGACTTGAGAAAAATTGAAAATTACAAAAGAAATAAATAAAATGGAACCACGATTTTAGATATAAATATTGTTTTCATTTGCAAAAAGAAAAAGAAAATTTACAACAATACGTTTTTTATTAAATTTTAGTCTAACTATTTAGTTTTCTTACAAATATTATATATCCTAGATTCATAGTCTGTACACACAACCTGCACATTCACACACGCACATAGCACACAAAATTCAGGCACACTTTACACATTCATCATGATTTATCCCGGAATAGGACACAATGATATAGCGCACATCAGAGAGAAGAGAATACCCCTTTATTATAAGACAGGCCACATGGTGGCAAAATGAACGGATTGACCTGCAAAATTTCTTATACTGTAATAATTAGGATATCATTTGTATCACATTAAGAAAATAACATCTTGAAACAAAGAAGAGAAGTATCAGATAGAATAACAAGGAAAACCCACTAGTACCCCATACCTGGTAGCACGAGCTTTCTCATCTCGGTAACAAGTGTAGAGACAAAAGCAGATTCCTGGCATTACACGTCCAGCTCTGCCTCGATGTTGCCTTGCATTTGCTTCAGATATCCAATCTTCAACCATGCTTGACAATTTCTAAAATCAAGAACTTTACACAGTAGAAAACATGATTACTGGTACAAAAAGCAAAGGGAATTGACATTTCTTTAAACGAAACTCATAAAAGTTCAATACATGTGTGGGCTGAAACATCTCTTCTAATGATGCTTCTGAACTTAGTCATAGCCAACTATAGACACATTTTTCTATCCAAATCGCAATGCTGAACATATCTCACAGCCAATTTCTAATTCTCATACCAAAATCCAAATATGACAGAGAGCAAACTTAAGATACAAAATGCATCCGGTTACATGCACACATTTTTTAGAGCAGTACTGCTATTATCTAGATGGAGTTGCCGTAACACTGGTATTGCGAGTCAGCTTGAAAAGTCTAAAACAAGTCCAATTGCTAGTTCTGGTGAAAGGCAATTTGCAAGCCCAAGCATCTGTTCAATTCAAGCATTTTCTAGGGGTAAATCATTCTGAAAAATCATCAAAACGAATTCCTGCACTACAGAGGGAAACAACAATTTACCATCTTCCAACATAGCTTTCTTTTTTGGAGGAAGTCAGTAAAATCCATTGCAGGCATCGAGAACATGCAAAAAGTTACAAAAGTGAAGATTTGTCAGCTCTGATACAAAAAGAAATTAAGATGCTAAAGAGCTGACAAAACTCGAGAAGTGTTCAATGCTAGTGACAAGAGTTAGTTTACACCAGCTATATAAAGATAATAAGCATTTAGCCTTCAGGGAGTAATTACTTGAATTAATTGTGTTCAGACAGTAACGCATATTAATAACACAAGACACTGCATAACCAACACATGAAAGAGAACAGAAAAGCACAGAGGGGAAAAGAACCCAAATTGAAGAAGACAGCATGCATTCAATGGTGAATCAGACAGCATAATGTCTACAATGAAAAACATGCGATTGAATAGAAAATATTACCTTACCGATGTTTTATGGAGGTCTCATAAACACTTTTTTCTGATCCTCAGATGCTACAGAAGAATGCAAAGGAAGAATCCATTCAAAAGATTGTCCACTAAACTGGAAGGAGACAGACAGTCTATCGAGTTAGGTGTGTATTTCGGCAACCCCGTTCAGCAGAACACAATTCACAAGTCAATCTTCCTTTCTTCTGCAGACATAAAACTTCGAAAGAGAAAATTAAAACATAAATAAGTATTAAATTGATGAATTTACCGGTAAGAAAAACCAGTATAGTACCCTCAGGGTATGTTTCATCAATGTAGCATACCAGGTCTTTGAGAAGATCATAATCAACAATGTCTTCATTCAATTTCCTCTGACATAGTGAGATGGTTCATCACAGTATTCTTTCAGTTAAGTTTTTAGGATCTTAATTAGCATCACTGAAAACTACTTCTAAGAAGCAATCACCAATTTTCTTTTGAGTTTGTCCACTGTAGTTTTGATAATTACTGGAATCATAATGGGGATTTATGTAAGCTTCAGACAGCAATGATTCATCACCCCATGCAGAGAGA
>JAJONR010003085.1:0-61256 GCA_029582245.1 Solanum etuberosum | reverse complement strand
TTTCTTGAATGTTAGAAATTGTTGGGTTTTAGCTGTTAGAATGATCCAAATCAGATTATCATGTTGTTGCTCAGTTTCTTGCATGAAATTCAGAACCCCAGCTATGTAGTTCCTTTAGTTCATGAATTACACATGCTAGGCCAGCTATTTCAGTTATATGCATGCTTCAGTTTACGAATGTCATATTATCAGATATAATTATTGCATTCTCAGAGTTTGCATGTCAGAAGATTGAGCTATCCATATTTTATAGAATTTAGCCATAATGTGTTAATTTCATAATCAATTGGTAGTAGCTTAATACCGAGTGGACTAGGGTTCTAGTGTACCCTCATAGTCCCAGAACTACGTGCCCCGTAGGTTGTAAGTCCCCTATGTGGGCATCATTTTAGTGATCACGCCAGTTATTCCTTTATACCTCTAGCAGGGTATATTAGGTCCTCTCGATGGGGGGTATACATCGGACTCCACATTTAGCTCATATGGTTTTATGTCGGTTATTAGTAGCTCCCACAGTACAATCAGATTCAAGTGCATTGACCAGGTTATCAATTACAGTTCAGTATTCAGACTTAGCATATCATATATTTGATCATTGCATTCAGTTAGCTCAGTATTCAGTATATCTCAGTATTTACATTTAGTTCAGATTATATCATTGCTTTATTGCTTGTTCAGTTATATGTTTTATTCAGCTTTATTCTATCATGCATGCTCAGTACCTTTCAATACTGATGCATACTTTGCGCTACATCTTCTCGTGATGTAGGTCCAGGTTCTCAGCTTCCAGATCACGCATAGATCAGTTCCTGTTCTTCAGCTCAGCAGTATCAGTGGTTAGTACTCATTCTCCGAGGACGACAGATATGTTTCCTTTACTTTTAGTCTTTGTTTCAGTTTTTGCTAGATTTAACTGGGGAATGTCCCAGCATTTCTAGTCAGTTAGAGGCTTTATTTCAAACATAGTTAGAATCAGCTTTAGTATTTGAGTTTGACTTTTCAGTTGTTTCTAGACTCTCCGCATTTTATATATTCAGATGTAGTATGGGTATTCCCCATTATTTTAGATTTCTCTTATGATTAGCTTCCGCACAGTGTTTATTGATTCAGTTCTCTTTAAGTATGCTTCTGTTATGCCAGCAGGGTTAGCTTGGGGTCACTCGTGATCTTAGGTCCCGTGTCCACGTCCTGGGGGTAGCTTTGGGGTGTGACATGTCTATTCCCTCCAAGACAAGTCAGCCTCAACCCTATGAAATAAAATAAATGCAGAAAGTAAAGAAAGAAAAAGATATGAGCATAAAACTTATTCATACTAACATAACCCCAACATCTAATTGCCACGTGTACAAGCCACTAATGTAAATACAAGATTCGAAAGATAATTAAAAGTCTAAATATCTTTATTTCTCAAATAGAACAAAACATAAGGTAAATGGAACAAAAGGGCCCTCCAGGATGACAAGAAGCTACCTCTCAAAAGTTTTTTAGCAAGCCTCGAAAATAGAAGAAGAAAAAGAAGATGAGCAATTACACGCTACCGAGCTCGGAACCTACACAAATGTAGAATCAAGGACTGAATACCAACCAATACAGAACTCAGAAAGTAAGCAAATAAACAAGGAAAACTAGCTAGAAAATGAGTACTCATTTATCCCAATGGAACCTCCTTCTATTACAATGTAACACCTCGGAAGTTGAAAAGAAAAGAAAAATACTAATTTTTTGGACTAAAGCTGGTTCTACGAGTCTAACCTACGGGCTGTAGGAAGGGAGCTGTAGACTTAGAGACATGTGTTTAGAATTTTAAGTTTCTGAAGTTTGACCTACGACTTGACATGACGAACCGTAGGATGGTTGATGGGTCATAGGACTGATCAGTAGGAATGATTCAAATAAAGATTTGATTTAGGAATTCAAGTCTACGAAAGGAAATGACAGGTCGTAAATGGTTGTATTGACCGTAGGAAGGTCCCACAGAAAGATCCCAGACAGTGAAATTATGAAATGAAAATTGTGTTCTATGGATGAGCTCTACAAACCGTAGAAAATTCGATGGACCGTAGAAATGTCTTGTTGGTAATTATTGAATTTTTTGGTTTCTAAAGATGGTTCCACAGTTGACCAGGACAGACCGTAGAAATTTCTACGAACCATAGGTCACAACCGAAGGAGCCATTCAATAGTTATTTAAGGGTATTTGGGTCTTTTCCTATGAAACTAATACCTATACTATGTCCTTTTACCTCAAATTATAAGCCCTATAACTACCCTTAACCCTTTGAAGATTCCCCAACTCTTTCATTCAATCAAATCCCCAAATTCTCTTCAAGGTTTTCTTCAACATTCTCTCTCAAGATCAAGGAAGAAGAAGCTAATGTTCTTCAAGTTCAAGTCTCGTTTCTTCATCAGTTGCATAGGGTTTCAAGAACAAGGTATGTAGGGTGTTCATCAATGATTCCATTCACCAATTGAGTCCCCAAATATTCTCCGATTCAATTTCCCTAAATTCATTAGGTTTTCATTCAATTCCTCGTGGGTTCTATTTGTATGGATTTAATTATTTTATTTTGATCATATTCTGATTATTTAGATTCAATTTCATGTTTTCCAACCAATTTCATATGAACCTATGCATTGATCATGCTTTTGACTATGAACCCTAATCTGTATGAATTTGAAGAAAAGCTATGAATTAACAAATAATCTTTTCATGGACTTATGCATGATTTATGAAAAATGATTGTTTATGATCTAGGATGATTTAAGTTGAGAATCAATGAAATTGTAAAAGGATTTTCTCACATATTAAGGGATCATGGGTTAGTGAAAGGTTTTCTTACATAGACTTAATTCAAGATTTAATGTGCTACTCTATGATGTTTAATCTTTTATTACTGTTTGAATTATGATTTTCCATGAATGATGAAAACTTTATGAAAATGACTATTCTGTTGGGATTTGACCTAGCACCGAGAGAACTTTGAGGTGGAGCCTAAAATAGGGTAGTCTCTAGTAGAAACCTTTAGTTCCAAACTACGTGCCCTCGTAGGATTGCCTTATATGGCCTAGCTAGTGGATCCTCATATAATACATGTTATGATACAGAGTTCTACCTTGGAAAGTAGACTCTCCCTTCTTGATGTGGGAGTTATATCAGATTGTTATAGCTCGCATGGTATAGTGTCGGTTAAAGCTAATACTACCCAAAATGAACTAAGTTACTTACAAATGTCTTATGAAGCTTCCTTTATGATTTAAAGTGCAATGACCATGTTCATGATTTACGATTCTTCTTAAATGATTTTATTATGTTTAGTTTGGTCATGCATATCATGTTTTAGATTATGTCATATTATGATCATCTTTCATGTTTTATTGCATTTTCCTCATACTTAGAGAATTTCATGTACTAATGGATACTTGTGCCTACATTTTTTTATTAATGTAGGATGTGATGAATCCTCTCCCACCATTTCTAGCTAGTTTATAACCTTAAAGAATTTGAATACTTCGTGAGTCCTCATACTCTGAGGAAGATATCACCTCTATTGATTTCTTATGTCTTTATGTTTAACATGTTATACATGGTGTACCTGTTACGTCCCAACCACTTCTTTTGATGTAATAGATGGGTTGTCAAGATTATGTTAGACTTCAGCATAAATGTCAAACTCTTTACTGCTGATGAGATTTCTTGCCTTTCTCTATTATGTTATGCATATGTATGTCAAGTGTCTTGTGTAGGGCCTCTCGAGGTCTTATAGGTCATGTCGCATCTAGGATGTACTTTAGGTTGTGACATGCAACCTGTATAGAAATCAGCCCAACCTAACAGTTTCATAATACAGAGTTCACAAAGCTTAACAAATCACAGTCCAATAGTCATAGTCCAACTATCAACATGAATCAAGTTTGTCTGTTACAATTAACAATATATCAATCACAAGTACAAGTAGATCAAAAAGAAGTATCAAAATTCATCAAGTCACAATAGTCAACTCTTGGCGAAACCATTTCCATTCGGCACAATATCACTAGCGGGAACTATTTTTCTTCTGCTTTATATCATATAATTAGCCGAAACCATTTTCCTTCGGCTTTATATCACATTAATTGTTGGAACCATTTCCCTCCAGCACATTATCACAAGTCGGAAGCATTTCCCTTCGACTTTATATCATGTCACTAACTGGAACCATTTTTCTTCGGCTTTATATCACATCACTAGCCGAAACCATTTTCCTTTGGCTTTATATCATGTCACTTGCCAAAACCATTTCCCTTCGGCATAACATCACATACCTAATCCTGGTGCATAGTAATATCAATCCAAATAAGCAATTTCACACCATAAAAGAAGAGACAACAATTTAAGCGATCCAAGTCCACATTAATATCATCAAAGCATTTCATCAATTAATCAAATAGGGTTCACAAAAAGACAATTCATAAAGTATTATGATCAACACATTGCCTTTTCATTAATCCTTCTTTTATTCATTAAAATATATCAAGTGGAACAATGAACCCATCACATCATTTTCATTACTCCCCAACACACACAATGAAGGGAAATACACGATTCTAATAGATTTATAAGGCTTAAAAGATCACTTGCCTATATTCAATCAAATAGTCAATCCAAAACTTGAGTCTTCCTTTTCTGAACAACGTCCAAATCCACACAAATCTATTTCAACCAAGTAATTACAATAAAATTCTAGAAATCACAACACCCATATAATACTCTTTGAAAAATGGGATAATTAACTCGAAAAGTCGATTCTGAATATGAAGTTTTAATCCGAAAATTATTACTTGAAAATGTTACCCAAGGCATTTGAAACTCATTATTCAAAACCATTTCGAAAAAGGATTTAAAATCAGTTTACAAACTCCATTTCACTTTAGAACTCAAGTTCTTGAAAAACCTTGTCATTTGCCAATCAAAATCCAAAGTTTTTATGTTAAAATTCATAAATAATTATTGGGAAATGAAATTTTAGGGTAAAAAGAGCATACCCAAATGATATAGCACAAGAAATATATTCAAAATCGCCTCCAAGGGTTTTACAAAACTCAAATTGTGGAAAATAGCTAAAACCCCAAAATCGCAGGGAAAAAGGGGTCTCAAATGTCGCTTAAGCAAACACAAGTTCACTTAAGTGAACTCAAAAAAAATTCTTGGCCTTCAGAGACGCGAAGGTCACAATCGCGAATAGGACTTTTCTTTTGTGAAGGTCTGACCATTTAACCCTTTGCGAAAGCAGAGAGATCTTCGCAAATATGACCCTTGTGAAAGCAAAGATCCTTCGCAATCGCGAGGTCAACAGATATCAGAAAACACAACAAACTTTCAAACTATCGAAAGGACACTCGGGATTTTTTTGGAAGCTCGTATGCACAATCCATATATGCAAATTCACTGTACTCAACGTTCTAGATACAATGGAACCATGAAGAAACAAATCTGAGGTGGCATTGACTCGAAACTTGTGAAACTCACAAGAAATAAAAATAACACCTAAAAGGCTAAATCAAGGTCGGGAACTCTAAAAATTCAACCAAGACCTCACTTAGGCCTTAAAATCATCTCCTGAATCCAACAGAACTCATAGAATTTTGATCCAAGAATCCGAACATCGAATGTTGACCAAAGTCAACCCAAAGGGTAAAATCTCTACAATTTCCAACTTAGGACTTTATATCCTCAAAAAGACTCTGTAACTGAAACTGACAACTCTCTTAGACAGATTTCCACATTCTATGATTCACTAAATCGACGAAATTTTATTCTTACACTCCATACTCCAAAAGACACCGAAAATCACTTTTAGCAACTTTAGCCTTTCAAATTCAAAATTTACAAGAATTTACAACATTCACTTAATTTCAAAACCAACTTTCAAAACTCAATCAGAAATGACTCGGAGTTGATATCGGAAGGGGGTAAAAGAGTAATTTAACAAAAATTCTAAAAATGACCAACCAAGTCATTACATTATCCACGACATAAAATAATGTTCGTCCTCAAACATAAAGCAAAAGAAATTACATGAATCCTCGAAAAGCAGAGGATATTTGGCACTCATATCTGATTGTGTCTCCCAAGTCGCCTCACCAATTGAGCGGTGCTTCCACTGCACATTCGCTGAAGAAATCTCCTTCGTCCTAAGCTTTCAGAACTTCTTATCAAAGAAGGCTATAGGCTCCTCCTCAAAAAACAAGTCTGGACCCAACACGAAAGAATCAAGAGAAAGCACGTGGGAGTCATCTGTCACATACTTTTGAAGCATGAAGACATGAAACACAGGATAAACAACTGACAAGCTAGATGGCAAGGCCAACTTATAGGCCACCTTTCCCACTCATCTCAAAATCTCAAAAGGTCTAATGAATCTAGGGCTAATATTTCCCATCTTTCCGAACCTCATCACACCCATCATGGGTGACACTTGGAGCCAAACATGATAACCCTCCATAAATACTAGGGCTCCAACTTTTCGATCTGAATAACTCTTCTGTCGACTCTAGTCTTTCAACAGTCTATTTTGAATCATATGAATCTGCCCCATAGCATCTCTAAGAAAATCTATATCTAAAGAGGCCATCTTAGCCGAATCAAACCAATAAGCCAGAGATCTACAATGTCTGCCATATAATACCTCAAATGGGGCAATCTGAATACTAGAGTGATAGTTGTTGTTGTATCCAAACTCTGGGAAGGACAAATGCCGATCCCATCTAGTACCAAAATCAATCACACAAGCTCGGAGCATATCCTCCAACACATATATCATCCGCTCAAACTGACCATCTGTTTGAGGGTGAAAAGTTTGTGCTCAAATCTAACCGAGTACCCAATCCATGATGTAAAGACTTCTAGATATGGGAAGTTAACAATGAACCTCGATCTGAGATAATGGAAACAGGGAATCCATGTAGTTGCACAATCTAACTAATATAAAGCTGGGCTAACTTCTCTGATGTATACTTCACCCAAAAAAGGTTGAAAAGGGTGGACTTGGTCAGTTTGTCGACAACAACCCAAATTGAGTCATAACAACCTATGATGGTAGGTAAACCCACAAAAATATCCATAGTGATTTGTTCCCACTTCCATGTAGGAATATGAATCCTCTACGATATACCTCTGGGCCGCTAGTGCTCAAACTTGACTTGTTGGCAAGTCAAGCACCTAGAAACAAAATCAACAATATCCCTCTTCATGTTACACCACCAGTAATGCTGACTCAGATCATGATACATCTTTGTCGCTCTTGGATGAATGGAATATCGAGAACAATTGGCAACCTCAAGAATCAATCTAATCAACTCGCCCATCTTGGACATACAAATCCTGCCTACGATCCTTAAAGACCCCATCAGAATCAAGGGTATCCTAATGAGTTTCCCCTCTCAAAACTTTGTCTCAAATGAGGCACAACTTCTCATCATCAATCTGGCACTCACAAATCTGCTCAACTAAGGAAGACCAAGCCTCTATGAAAGAATTCAAACCACCACTCTCTTCAAAAATCTGTAACTGGACGTGACTATTGGCTAACCTATGAATATCTCTAGCCAATGGTCACTCCTCAACACTGATAGCGGTAAGACTCTCCATGATATAAGTTTTCCTACTCAAAGCAGCAACCACCACATTGGCCTTTCCTGGATGATACAAGATGGCTATATCATAGTCCTTCAGTAACTCAAGATATCTACACTATCTACAGTTCATATCCCTTTGATTGAAGATGTACTAAATACTTCGATGATCAGTGAAGACCTCACAATGTACCCCATACAAGTAATGCCACCATAACTCAAGCACAAATACTACATCTACCAACTTTAAATAATGAGTAGGGTAGTTTTTCTTATGGGTCTTCAACTCTCTAGAAGCATTGGTGATCACTTTTCCCCTTATGCATCAAACCACCCCCTAACTCTACTTTAGAAACATCATAATAAATGGTTAAGTCTACACCCTCCTCGGGTAAAGTCAAAACAGGAGCCAAAGTCAACAAGGTCTTGAGCTATCGAAAGCCCTCCTCACAATAATTAGACCATTCAAAGCTAACACTCTGCCAAGTAAACCTGGTCAAGGGAGATGCAACAGTGGAGAAACTCTGAAATTTTTTCTGTAATAGCCTGCAAGTCCCACAAATCTCTGAATCTTGATAACTGAAGTAGGCCTAGTCCAAGCTCTAACCGCCTCAATCTTGGATAGATCCTCTCGAACACCCATCTTGGACACCACATGTCCCAAAAATGCAATAAAGTAAAGCCAAAATTTGCACTTCGAGAACTTGGCATTCAACTTCTCTTCCCTCAATCTCTGGAGTACAATCCTCAAATGCCAACCATGGTCCTCCTCAGTCTTGGAGTACACCAAGATGTCATCAATGAAGACTATCACAAAAGAATCCAAAGAAGGTTCAAATACCCCATTCATTAACTCCATAAACGCTACAGGGGTGTTAGTTAAACCGAAAGACATCATAAGAAACTAATAGTGCCTATAACGAGTCATGAAAGTTGCCTTAGGGATATCCGATGCCCTAATCTGCAGCTGATGATAGCCGGACCTCAAATCAATTTTAGGAGACAAAGATACCCCATGTAGCTGATCAAATAAGTCATCAATACAAGGAAGATGATACTTATTCTTCATTGTCACATTGTTCACTTGTTTGTAATCAATAAACATTCTCATGGTTCCATCCTTCTTCCTCATAAACAAAACATGAGCACCCCATGTAGAATCACTAAGGAGAATAAACCCCTTACTCAACAAGTCATGTGATTAATCCATCAATTCCTTCAACTCTGCTGGAGCCATGCGATAAGGAGAAATAGAGATGGGCTTGTTTCCCGATTCCAAGTCAATAGCAAAATCAATATTTCTATCTGGAGTAACACCCAGAATATCAGTAAAAACATGAAAACTATCAAACTACAGGCATAGAATCCATGGGAATTGGCTCAACACTAGTATCCCGAATAAAGGCCAAAGAGGACAAACACCCTCTCTATCAACCAATCTTTGAGCTCGAATGAACGAGATGACCTTGCTAGGATAAGAAGCACTAGCACCCATCCACTCAAATCTTGAGACACCCGACTTCTCTAAGGTCAGAGTCTTAGCATAAAAATCAATAATAGTATGATGCGGGTAGAGCCAATCCATACCCAAGATAATATTAAAGTCTAACATCCCCAAAATGATCAAGTTTACCCAACTATCATACTCAGCCAAAGAAACAAGACATGATCGACACACTCGATCCACCACTAAGGACTCACCCACTAGTGTAGAAACATAAATAGGCACATGCATGCTATCATACATCATATGAAACTCAGTAGAAAAATAGGTAAACACATCCGAGAAAGTAGACCCGGGATCAAATAATACAGACGCAGGTCGATGGAAAACTAGGAAAATACATGTAATAATAGTAGCAGAAGTCTCGACCGCAGGCCTCCCAGGAAAAGCATAAAATTTTCCCTCTCGACCACCTCCGGTCTGACTAGTACCCCGACCTCCAATCTATGGAGATGTAGAACCCCTACCAAAAGTCTGTCCACCTCTGTCGGACTGACCTCTACATCGATCCATGGTCAGAGGTGTTGAATCTCTAGATGGAGTAGCTGAATAAGTACGTTGGGGTGTTAAGTGAGTGTGTAGAAGACACTACCAAACCATATGACATGGATCCCAAAAACCATAACAAGACCTTGGTGTGGAAGAATATTGCTGCAAACCAGATAAGGTACCCACCTCGGCTGCTAACATAGATGCATGAACCAACCCATGGTGTTGAAAGAAGCTGCCACTTCTATATGAACCTCTACCTCCAGATGAGGTGTGAAAAAATTGACCAGACAATGCACCTTTTTGGGGTCCCCAAGCTCCTCTCTAACTATCCCATCTGCCTCCTTGGAGGTACTTACAATGCACTGGAGGAAAGCCCCCTCTCTGGCTTCTCTGAACACATACGACTTGATGGAGAAAGTCAACCCTCTTACAAATCTACAAACTATATCCGCCTCATCGGGAATAATAGTCATGGCGTGCTGGATACCTCATGAAAATGGGCCACATACTCAGCAACAGACAAAATGCCCTATCTGAAGTACTCAAACCTTAGTCAACTCTCCTCTCTCACGATCTAATGAATGAAGTAATCCTAAAAAGCACTAGAGAACATATCCCACTCTACAGTAGGAGATCCAACTTGTCTAGACCTCATAAAGGACCTCCACTACTCTTTAGCGAGTCCACAAAAATGAAGTGCAACAACGAGAACATGACGAGAATCCACAATACCCACTCCCTCAAGCATATCATGGCACAAGGTCAAGAACTCATGACCATCCTCGCTGTTACCACCCAAAACTACGGGTTTGAAACCACTCATAACACTGCTAATTAGTTGTCATCTGAATAACCTCAAGAGAAATTTTGACACTAATAACTGGTGTAACAATCATTCGTGGCTGATCCACCTTATCATGAATAACTGGAGCCTGTTGTTGACCTGGGTTTGCACCCCTAATCTAGCTTGAGAACCATGGGGTGTACCTACCTCACCATCCTGAGAGAAGTTCTCTAGCACACCTAATATCCTCAACAAATTCTCTTGTTATAAAGGATCTCCAAGCCTAGAGGAACTTGGTCCTTAAAAACCTCAAATTGTGGCTTAGGTGAAACCTCTCAAGCTATACCTCTAGAAGGTGTCACTCCACGGGCACGATCTCTTGCCGGTTCTACTCCACGAGCATGAGCTCTAGCTTGGGCCCTACCCCTTGTTGGGGTCTCAGCAACTGCATCGGGGGTTACTTCCCCTCTACCACTGGAAAGAGAAGCTTAGCTTCTCGACATCAGCCAAAACAACACATGGCAACTTAACACTAGATGGTAACAATGCACGATAAGAAAGGATGAATAAAAATATGTTTCTTAATAGTCCTCATAGCCTCTTGAAGATAAATATAGATGTCTCCATGTCGATCCTTGAGACTCTGCTTAGACTTGACTTGTACAGATGTTAGACCTATGAACCTATGGCTCTGATACCGTTTGTCATAATTAAAAAATAGACATGATGACACTTGTCTATTCCAACCAAGACAAGTTAGCCTCAACCCAATAAAATAAAAGAAATACAGAAAGAAAAGCAACAAAAAAGATAAGAACAAAAAACTTATTTATTCTAACGTAACACCAAAATCAGGTTGTCACATGTACAAGCCACTAATCTAAATACAGAATTCAAAAGATAATTACAAGTCTCAATGTCTTTTTTTCTCAAATAGAACAAAACATAAGGTAAAAGGAACAAGACGGCCCCCCGGGATGAAAAATAGCAACCTCTTAAAAGTTCTTTAACAAGTGTTAGAAATAGGTGGGAAAAAAAGCAATCATACGGTACCAGGCTCGAAACCTTCAGCACTGAAGTAAGGAGTGTGTACTAACCAACACGATACTTAGCAAGTAACAAAATAAACAAGGAAAACTAGCAAATAAAAAAGTACTCCTTTCATCCCAACCGAACCTCCTCCAACTACAACTTGCACAGAAATCATCCAACCTAACATTTTCACAATACATAGTTCACAAGCCTTAACAAATCATAGTCCAATAGTCATAGTCCAGCTCGAATCAAGTATGTCAATCACAAGTACAAATATATCGAACAGAAGTAACAAGTATATCAATCACAAGTATCAAAATGCATCAAGGCATAATAGTCAACTCTTGTTGAAACAATTTCCATTTGGCACAATATCACTAGCCAGAACTATTTTCCTTCTGCTTTATATCATAGCGTTAGCCGAAACCATTTACTGTAGCTTTATGTCACATTACTTTCCAGAACCATTCCCTTCGACACATTATCACTAGCAAGAACCATTTCCTTTCAATACATTTTTACTAGACGGAACCATCTCCCTTCGGCATTATATCATGTCACTAGCCGGAACCATTTCCCTTCGGCATTATATCATGTCACTAGCCGGAACCATTTCTATTCGCCTTTATATCACATCAGTAGCCAGAACCATTTCCCTTCAGCTTTATATCATTTCACTTGCTGAAACTATTTCCCTTCAACATAACATCACTGTCTCATCCCAATGCAAAATAATATCAATGCAAATAAGCAATTTCACACCATACAAAAGACACAACAATTCAAGCGATTCAATTCCACATTAATGCCATCAAAGCATTTCACCATTCAATCAAATAAGGTTCACAACAAGACAATTCACAAAGCATTATGATAAACACATTTCCTTTTGATTAATCCCTTTTTATTCTTTAAGATTAACCAAGTGGGACAATGAAGCCATCATCTTATTCCCATTAATCCCCAACACACACAATTAAGGGAAAAAACACGATTCAACTAGATTTATAAGGTTTAAGAGATCGCTTGCCTCAATTGAATTAAAAAGTCAATCCAAGACTTGAGACATCCCTTTTTGGACAACGTCCAAAGCCACACAATCTATTTCAATCAAGTAATCACAATAAAAATCAAGAAATAACAACACCCATATCATGCTGCTTGAAAAATGGGCCAATCAACTCAAAACCCTTATTTCAAAAATGAGGTTTTAATCCAAAAATATTCACTTGAAAATTTTACCTAGGCATTTGGAACTCATCAGTGAAAACCATTTTGAAAAAGGAATTAAAATTAGTTAACAATCACCATTTCACATTAGAACTCAAGTTCTTGAAAACCATGCCATTTGTCAATCAAAATCTCAGGTTTTGATTTTAAAATTTATAAATGATTAATGGGAAATAAAGTTTTAGGGTAACAAAATCTTACCCAAATGATTTAGCACAAGAAATATCTTCAAAATTGCCTCTAAGGGTTTTACAAAGATCAAAATGGGGAAAATGGCTAAAAACCCCCTCAAAAATGGCTGGCAAAAAGGGGTCTTAGATGTCGCTTAAGTGAACCCTAAAAAATTCCTCTACGCGGAGGTCACATTTGTGAACAGGTCTTCGCTTCCGTGAAGGTCTAACTATTTGACCCTTCGCGAAAGCAGACAAGTCTTAACAAACGCGACCCTCGCGAAAGCGAATATCCTTCGCGATCGCGAGGTCAACAGTTATCAAAAAATACAACCAACTTTAAAATCATCAAAAGAACTCTTGGGATTCATTCAAAACCCCGTACACACAAACCATATATTAAAATTGACTACACTCAATGTTTCGAACACATTAGAACCATTGAAACACGAATCTGAGGTCTCCTTGACCCAAAACTCATGAAAGTCACAAGAAATGAACGCAATGCCTAAAAAAGCCAAATCAAGCTTGACATCTGAAAATTCAACCAAGACCTCGCTTAGGACAAAAAATATCCTCCAAAACCAACAAAATTCTTGGAATTCGATCCGAGCATCTAAACTCTGAATGTTAACAAAAGTCAACCCAGAGTCTAAAATCTCAACAATTTTCAACTTACGACCTCAAATCCTCAAAAATTCCATACTGAACCTGACAACTCTCTTAGACTAATGTCCGAATTCGAGGACAGATGGAATTGATAGAATTCCATTCTAACACTCAAAACTCAAAAAAAACACCGAAAACCACTTTTAGTAACTTTAGCCTTTCAAACTCAAAACTTACAAAATGCATAACTTTCACTTAGTTGGAAAACAACTTTCAAAACTCAATCAGAAATGACTCGGGGTCCATATCAAGAGGGTTAAAATGGTAATTTTATGAAGATTTTATAAAATGACAAACCGGGTCATTATAGACATATATGAACACCAATTATTTGTTTGACTTTTTAATTTTTAAATTTAATTTTGATGTCACACTCATATTTTAATAATATTTATAATTTAAAATTTTGTATTAAGTGAATAATTTCTAGGGGTACACGTGCAACGCAAGTGCCCAAAACTAGTATTATTAAAAGTGGCAAGCTCCAAAGTATAAAGTTAGATTACCGTTATACCCCTATACTAGATAAAAATATTATAAATCTTCTACTTAATTAAATAATAAATAGTAAATAATTTATTTCAACAACTTAATATTAGCTTAAATGAAATTTACAATACAATGGGATCATTTTAAATACATAGAAAATAGTGCCTATATACACATTAAATTTTAAAGAAGTAATCATAATCTGAATATTTTTCCATCCTAAGCTAAAAAGTCTTGTGGTTCAATAAAAGTACCACCTCGGATTTTGGAAAGGGAATATGTTGCATGAATTTGGTCTATTGGTTCTGGTCTACAAGACTAGTCTACGGTTCATAGACTTTCTATGGGTCGTAGACTAGTCCCGTAGAAAGACAGAAAATATTTTTTGAAAAATAAGTTTTTGAAGTTGAGTCTACAGTTCAAAAACACGGTCTGTCGAATTGTCA
The DNA here is from genome assembly GCA_029582245.1 of Solanum etuberosum. NCBI lineage: Eukaryota > Viridiplantae > Streptophyta > Magnoliopsida > Solanales > Solanaceae > Solanum > Solanum etuberosum. The sequence goes on along the minus strand of JAJONR010003085.1, from coordinate 46,826 downwards.
ACGGGTCGTAATTAGGTTCCTTAGAAAAAAATAAGACATAGTGAAATTTAAGGGTTAAGGTTCGGTTCTACAGTTAGTGTCTATGGACTGTAGAAAGTCCTACGGTCCGTAAAAATATTTTTTTAAAAGTTGGTTAAAATTAAGGCTTCTGAGCTTTTCTAAGGTTGTCCAGGACAATCCGTAGAAAGTCCTATTGAATATTGGTCCAAACAACAGAAACTTCTGGCAGTTATTTTAAAGGGGTTTTAGGTGTTTTCCCTATGTATTCTAAGCCTATGCTATGTTGTTTTGGCCTCTATCCTAAGACCTATATAAAGACTTTAAGTCCTAAATCTACCAAGTTGAAACCGATTCTCCTATTTCCCCAAAACCCAACAAAATTCATTCTCCCTAATTCCCTCTCAACCTAAGAAAGAAGAAGAAGCTAGGGTTAACTTCAAGGTCTTGAATTCACCATTCATCTTGGGATTTGAGTAGAAAGGTATGTGGGTATTCACCCATGGATTCCATTCCTCCATGGGGTCCCCAAGGTTTTCAATTTCTCAATTCAATTTCAATTGATCATAATAGGATTCTTCTTAATTCTACACGGGCTTCATTCAATTATGATTTTATTGTTGTTGACTCTCATATTGCATGATCTAATGTAAATAACATGATATCTAGTTGAATTTATATTAAACCAAAAATGATCTATAACTTTCAATTTTAAACTTATGATGAACCCATGAACTATGAAATTTGAAGGATTACGCATGTCTTATAAAAATGATGTTAATGTTGATAGAGTGCTTTTAGATGAAAGTATAAATGTTGTTGTAAAATGTTTACTCACATATGAATATGATCATGATTGTAAAAGGTATTTATCACATATGGATTCACATTGGTGAAAGGTTTTCTCACCTATGCTTGAATTGTTATATAATGAGTTATGATATGTTTTGATTTTAAGATGCGGATTGGTATTGATCATTGCCTTTCCTTTACTATAATGCTATTTGAATTTTATCTAGTCCGTTGGGATTTAGACTTACAAATGTGAGTATCTTATGTCGAGACTCAAATAGGGTAGTCCATAGTAGCTACCTCTAGTCCCTAAATACGTGCCCCCATATGATTGTTTTAAATTACCTAGATAGTGGATCCACTTTAGTAAAATATGATGTGTACGAATGCTACCTTAGCAAGTAGAATCCCTTTCTTTCAGTATGAGGGATATACTATATTTCATTATATAGCTCTCATGGTCTTATTGTCGGTTAAAGCTAATGTCCCACAAAAAGGAGTATATTTATTCAATGTTTTCTTATGTCTCTTATCCTAAATGTGTTGACCATATTTAATGACTTACATGTTGTTGTTTCTTTAAATCTTCCAAAGGTTCAAATGTTGGTCATGCATTACATCTTTAAGCTATCTATGTCATCATTTCTATTATTGCATATTACCCCATACTTAGTACATTCCATGTGATAACACATACTTATGCCTACATTGTATCATTAATGTAGGTTCTGACACTCCTACCTCTCACACTAATAGATAGTTGATCATTCTACCATATTCAAGAGTTGGTGAGTCTTCATGTTCTGAGGACCGAGGCACATTTACTTGGTTTATGTCTTTCTAGCTTTCTTATGATGTATGGGTTATGTCCCAACCACTCCTTTTGATGTTTAGATGTCTTGTTGAGACTATGTTAGACTTCCTTTTTGTCAAACTCTTTTATGGTATAAGATTGTTACTTTTGAAATCTTTATTTTTATTAACTTTTACGATGTATGCTAAGTGTCTTGTGTAGGCCCTTTCAGAGTGCTATACACCATGTTACACCTAGGGTATACTTTGGATCGTGACAAATTTGGTATTCAAAGCACAAGGTTTAGAAGGTCCTAGGATATCTCACAAGCCGCGTCGAGTAGAGTCTTGTTCATGAGTGTGAAGTCTGTCACATCTATGAATAGGAGGCTATAAAGTTTTTAGGAAATTCCACTTCTTTCATCATTCTAGAGTCATGCGATAGAGTGTAACTCTATATGTCTCTCGCCTAATCCCCGTCTGATGCTTTTCAGGATATGGCCCCTCAAAGAGAATACGTTAGAAGGAATGCGGTTGAGAATGTGGAACAAGAAGCTCCTCAAATTCTGGCCGATCCTTTGGGTGAACAAGTGACTCATGCTAAATTCCAAGTCACTTTCCAAGTGTGTGCTCAAGCAATGACAGCTCAAGACAATAGACAGGATAATTTTCTCATGAACCCAAATGTGAGTACGGTGGGGGCAAGGATAAAGGACTTCACTAGAATGGATCCTCTGCAATTCCGTGGTTCCAAGGTTGATGACGATCCCCAAGAGTTCATTGATGAGTTTTACAAGATAGTGATAATTATGGGAGTGACTACGGTTGAAAAGGAGGAGTTATCCGCTTATTAATTTAAGGGTGTTGCTCAAGTTTGGTTTAACTAATGGAAGGAGGAGAGGGTGGTTGATACGGGTCCTCTTGATTTGGAGAAGGTTAAGGTTGTTTTCCTTGATATATTCTTTCCCTTGAGATGAGAGAGGCAAATGTACTTTAATTCATTAACAATCATCAAGGGGATGTGAGTGTGAAAGAGTATGCCTTTAAATTCATGCATTTGTCTAGGTATGCTCCTACTATGGTTGTCTATCCAGGGGAAAAGATGAGCAAGTTTGTTTCGAGATTATCCAAAACAGTGGTTAAGGAATGTCATACCACCATGCTTATTAAGGAAATGTAAATTTCTAGTTTACTGATTCATGCTCAACAAATTTTAGAGGAGAAGCTTAAGGAAAGGTCTAGGGAGGCAAAGAGGGCAAAGACCGATGATGGTGACTTTTCACATTCAAGGTCTAATGGACATGGTCGTTCTAGGTTCTGACAAAGGTTTTCTGGTCAAGGTCCCTCCAATACTACAACTCCAAAATTCAATAATTAAAAAAGGGTGTCTAATCCTAAGCCTTAAAGAGAAATTGGTGGTGGAAATGGATCTTTAGTTTTCACATGTTAAGAGTGTGGCAAGAGTCATTCGGGAAAATGCTTGATGGGTACATATAGTTGTTTTGGTTGTGGTAAAAGTCATCATTGTTTGAGAGATTGCCCATCTAGAATTGACAAGGGAAAATATGGTAGGATAGCCCCACCTAGTGGTTCAGGTTTGAGTGCTCCAAAGCAAATCAAATTCTATGCACTCCAAACTTAGCATAATCAAGAGGGTTCTCCCGATATTGTTACCGGTATGTTGAAAGTCTTTTATCTTGATGTTTATGCTTTGCTTGATCCCGGTGCTACTTTATCTTTTGTATACCATATGTGGCCATGAGGTTTGATGCTTCTCTGGATGTGTTGTTAGACCCTTTTTTTGTCTCTACTCCTATTGGTGAATCTATTGTGGCTATGAGAGTTTATAAAAATTATACCATCTCCTTATCCCATAGATTAACTCATGTTGATCTTTTAGAGCATAATATGTTTGATTTTGATGTTATTCTTGGTATGAATTTTGCTCCATTCTTGTTATGCTTCAATTGATTGTAGAACCCGAGTGGTCAAGTTTGAGTTTCCTAGTGAGCCCATCCTAGAGTGGAAAAGGGGAAATTCTATGCCTAAGAGTCAGTTAGTGTCCTGTCTAAAATCTAGGAAAATAATTTCTAAGGGTTGCATACACCATCTTTTTCTGATTAGGGATACGGATTTCTAAACCCCTACTATTAAGTCTGTCCCTGTTGTAAATGAGTTTCAAAAGTGCTTCTCAATGATCTACCCGGTGTTCCTCCCGAAAGGGAAATAGACTTCGATATTCACCTTCTTCCAGATACGTAGCCTATCTTTCTTCCCCCTTACCGTATGGATATAGCAGAACGTATGGAATTGAAGGAGAAATTGAAAGATTTGTTGGATAATGGTTTCATCTGACCGAGTATCTTTCTATAGGGTGCTCCAGTTTTGTTTGTTTGTAAGAAGGACGGTTCACTTTGCATGTGTATTGATTACAAACAATTAAACAAGGTTACCATTAAGAATAATAATCCTCTTCGAAGGATTGATGATTTTTTTGATCAACTTCAATGAGCAAGGTATTTCTCTAAGATTGATCTCCAGACGGATTATCAAAAATTGAGGGTGAAAACGAGTGACATTTCAAAGATGGCTATTTGAACTCGGTATGGTCATTATGAATTCTTGGTAATGTCATTTGGTTTGACTAATGCTCTGGTCGGATTCATGGATCTGATGAATAGAGTGCTTAGACAATATCTAGATATGTGTGTGGTAGTGTTTATTGATGATATCTTGATTTATTCTTGGAGTGAGGATGAGCATGACGATTATTTGAGAATACTGGTGCAAATTCTTAAGGATCGTGAGCTATATGCTAAGTTTAATAAATGTGAGTTTTAGTTGAGATTTGTGGATTTTCTTGGTCAAATTGTTTCCGATAAGGGAATTGAGGTTGATCCTAAATAATTGAAAGCGATTAAAAAATTAGCCTCGACCTCTATCCCCTTCGGATATATAGAATTTCTTGGGTTTGGCCAGATAATATGGACGGTTCATGGAGGGTTTTTCCTCTATTGCCTCTCCATTGACCGCATTGACCCAAAAGAAGGTTAAGTTCTTATGGTCAGAAGCATGTGAAAAGAGTTTTCAAGAGTTGAAAGATAGGCTTATCTCCGCTCTGGGGTTTACTTTACTGTAAGGCTCCGGTGGGTTCGTTGTTAAATGTGATGCTTCAAAGATTGGATTAGAGTGTGTTGTTATGGAAAGCGGTATTGTTATTGCTTAAGATTCGCAAAAAGAACTATCCTACCCATGATTTGGAATTAGCGCCGGTTGTTTTTGCCTTAAAGATTCAGAGGCAATATTTGTATGGTTTCCATGTTAATGTTTTTACCGACCACAAAAGTTCGCACTATGTATTCAAGCAAAAGGATCTAAATATTTGCCAAAGGAGGTGGCTTGAGTTGCTAAAGGGTTACGACCTAAGTGTCCACTATCACCCCAGTAAGGGTAATGTAGCGGCAAATTCTCTTAGTCAGCTATCAATGGGTAGTGTAGTATATGTTGTGGAAGATAAGAATAAGGAGTAGGTACGTAGTGTTCATAGATTTGCCTGATTGGGTGTTCGGTTGGTTGATTCCAATGAAGGGGGCGTAGTTGTTCAAAATGGTTCAGAATCATATTTTGTAATGAATGTAAAAGCTAAGAAAAGTCTTGATCCAATTTTGGTTGAGTTGAAGGAAGTGGTCCGTTTAGGCTTTCTCCCAAGGGTGAGATGGTGTGCTTCGATATTAATGTTATTTGTGTGTTTCCAATGTTGATGATTTGCAGGATAAAATTGTATCGGAAGCCCATAGTTCTTGATATCCATTCACCTAGAAGCCACTAAGATGTACCATAACTTGCGGGAGATCTATTGGTGGAATAGGGTAAAGTAGGATATTATGGAATTTTTGGCTAAGTGTCCTAATTGTCATCAAGTGATAGTTGAGCACCAAAAACCAGGTGGTTTGTCGCAAGACATTAGCGTTCCTACTTAGATGTGGGAAGACTTAAATATGGACTTTATCGTTGGTTTACCCCGCACCTGGCGGCAACGTGACTCGATTTGGGTTATTGTGGATTGTATGACGAAGTCGGCTTATTTCATTCCCGTCCGGCTTTCATTATCTCTGACTATGGTACCCAATTCACTTCTCAATTTTGGAAGTCTTTCCAAAAAGGTATTGGTACTTGTGTCAAGCTTAGTACATCCTTTCATCCTCAAACCGATGAACAAGTGGAGTGTATTATCCAAACTTTGGAAGATATTTTGAGAGCTTGTGTGATTTATTTCAATAGGAAATTGGTATGATCAATTGCCTTTGATTGAGTTTGCATATAATAATAGCTATCATTCATGTATTGGTATGACTCCGTTTGAAGATCTTTATGGTACAAGGTGTAGATCCCCTAGAGGTTGGTTTGAGGTGTCTTTGATATGTCCTAAGTTGGTACATCATGCTTTGGAGAAAGTTCAGCTTTATAGAGAAAGATTGAAAATTGTTCAAAGTCAACAAAAGTCCTATGCCAATGTTAGAATAAGCGATCTTGAGTTTGATATTGATGATTGGATTTACTTGAAAATTCCACCTATGAAGGGTGTAATGAGGTTTGATAATAAATGGAAGCTTATTCCCCGTTATGTTGGTCCTTATCAAGTGTTGAGGCGGATAGGCATGGCGGCTTATGAATTAAACTTGCCCTCCGATTTATCGTTCTAAATCTAGTATTCCATGTACCTTTATTGAAGAAATGTATCGGTGATACGACATCTATAATACCATTAGAGAGTCTTGGTATAAAGAAAAACCTTTCTTATGAAGATGTTCCGGTTGAGATCTTGGATCGGGAAGTTAGAAAGTTGAGAGACAAGGAAGTTGCATCCGTAAAGGTGTTGTGGAGGAATCAAATGGTTGAGGGTGCCACATAGGAGACCGATGCCAATATGATGTCCCAATATCCTCATCTCTTTCACTCTGATCCTAATCTAGCTTGAGGTGTTTAACCCCTCATGGTTCATTCTTGTGGATTCATGTGTCTTAGTCATTCTCATGTTTCCTTATGCATGCATGTATGTTATATGAAAAGAAGTTTTAAAGTCTATGTTAGCTTGGAATCAATTTTCTCTTTGATTATGTGCATTTATGTGATTGCATTCATGTTAAGTTGTTAGATCTCTTCCCCCACCCTCTTTATGTTACCTTGAGTTTCATTCGAGGACGAATGTTTCCAAGGTGGAGATATTGTAACACCTCGGATTTTGAAAAGGGAATAGCTCGCATGAATTTTGTGTACAGGTTCAGGTCTATGAGACTAGTCTATGGTTCGTAGAACTTTTTATGGGTCGTAAACCAGTCCCACAGAAAGGGGTAAAATAATTTTTGAAAATCAAGTTTCTTATGTCGAATCTATGGTTGAACAAGACTGTCACACCCCGAGCCTACACCCTGGATGTGGCCGGCACTCGAGAACTATTGCTGGCCCCAAGCGAACCCTTGCCCTGGCTCACTACTCAGCGGAAGACTTTACTTAACAAAGATAAATCCATGTAATAAACTAGAATGTTATAAAGGAAACATTCAACTGGCCAATAAGGCAACTCAAGTCTCAACATAAACTGAATGAAAATGAAAAGACTAATGAACTATAACTAGCTGTCTATGAAGCCTCTAATACTATGAGGAATGTCGGGAAAAGACCCCCGATCATCCTAACAATTGAAATGACAAAGCAAATACAAAAGGGATCCTCCGGAAAGCAAGGAGGCTCACCAATTGACTCAGAAATGCTTAACTGGATCAACGAAGCATTGGATACTGATCCTGATTACCTGTATCTACATCATAAAATGATGCAGGCAAAATGGCGTCAGTATATGGAATGTACGAGCATGCGAGGGGAATTTCTAAAACAAGACATAAGCTTGAAATGGAACTGAAGAAAACTTACCTCGTCTCAACTCAACTCAACTCATTTCAATATAAGGCAGAAATAGAAATGTAATATAAAGAAAAGCTTTTAAAACATGTAGATAGAAACTCAGTGTATTAAAAACACACTAATAACTTAGTTTGTATATGAAAATACAAGTAACTCTGTGGGAGATTCTCTAACTGACAACCATCACTATGAGCTATGTGATGATACAGCGTCTTGCCTCACGCTGCCAGGGCCGTCCTATACTTTGCCGGGGTATAGAACCTACTACTAAGTGGATCCACTAATCTATGCTAAAAAGCATTAAGGAATCATCTAAAAAGTATGACCCTTTTCTACCCATGGTGGCTACATGGTTTATGGAGACTTGAGTTATCTAAACTCGTCCCCATATCGGTGCTCAATACTACTCCCAAAAATGTAACTTGCTCATATGTTTAAAAACATAACTCTTCTGCGGTTTGAGATTATTACTCAAAAGATCTTTCTCTTAAACGAGATGGTACTAACTACTCATAAAAACACTTTTGAAAATCGGAGTTTCCTCTCATCTTAAATGTGAAAACATTTACTCTTTGGGAATACTTAGTTCCCATATATCATTTTGAAGAAAATGAACTTCACTCTTACTCTTACTCAACTCAATGCTCAAGTCTTAAAAAAAGCTTAAAACAATTGTAAAAGACTTTTTGAAAAGACTCGAAAAACTCTCAAGACTTGACTCTTAGCTTTACCTTGAATTTGAATTTATGGATTCAAGGTTATGATTCATGTTTATGGATGATTTCTAGATGTTTAGAGGTCATTTAGAGTAGTTAGAATCGATAGGAAGTGTTAGTACACTTTAGAAGGACTCAGACAGGCTAAACGATGAAAAACGGGTGGGGGCAGACGTCCCGGGTGCATTGCTGGCGTGAGGCGCCAGCTCCTAAAGTTCTGGGACCCTTTTCTGGCACACTGCTGGGGCGCGCCGCCCCAGCCCCTCCCCAAGCGAACCCAATGAATTTTTCAACTCATTTTCTGATCATAACTCGACTAAATTCGATTTGTTTTCCTCAATTTCTCTTTAGATTCAGATACCCAATACATGTACACAAGAATGTAATCAAACACAACTCTAATATTGACACGATTTCCTCAAGAACTCATCAATCTTATCTTAACTCAAGAACGAAAGCCAATTTCAAGAACACAATTCAAGAACATCAAACTTTCAACTTTCTAGGACGAAATCAATGCTGAAATTAACATGATTGGTGCGTGGGTGAACGAACCCAACGCTATGTGAACTTACATACCTCTTTAGAGATCAACCCTTGGCAAAATGATCTTCGATTCCGAGAACGCCTTGACCTTTCTCCTTTTCTCCTCTTCTTGAACTATTCTCAAACCCTAAGCGTTAATTTGGATTGCATAAACTGAACCAAATCAGTTTAGACCCCTAATTAATTACTAAAAATGAATTAACTTAATTGGGTAAGGAAAAGACCAAAATACCCCTCTTAAATCCGGGTGACTTTCCTTATCCAGACAGCCCGACTTCAAAGGGGCATATCTCCCTCATACGAGATCAAAAATTAGCAAACTTGGTGGCATTGGAAAGAGAATTCCAAGGCCTTTCTTTGATACCTTATAGCCCACCTAACTCATCTTGTACTAAAAGTTATGGTCATTTGAAGTTGACCCAAAACTCACACTTAGCATAACTTGCCAAATTTCCAAATTCACTCTTTCAAAAATGATTCTTTCTAATTCTAGTTCTTTCTAAGGCGAGATGTTACAATATCTCCCCCTAGGGATCGTTCGTCCTCGAATGAGATTACTCTAAGTAGGCTAAGGGTGTAACATCTAACATTTAGCTCAAACACCCAACAAACAATATATAACACCACATGTCAACTTAAAATAAATGCCAAGAAAAGGATTAGTACCTTAGTTTGGAATTTCTCCGGACTCAAAGAGATGTGGGTACCTCTTCTTCATGTCCTCCTCTGTTTCCCAAGTAGCTTTCTCAACAAACTGATTTCTCCATAGAACCTTGACTGATGCTACTTCCTTGGTTCTCAACTTGCGAACCTGGCGGTCTAGAATCTGAACATGAATCTCCTCATAGGATAAGCTATCCTTAATACCAATATCTTCAGTAGGTATGATAAGTGAAGGATCTCCCATACACTTCTTTAACATAGAAATGTGAAATACTGGATGGACCGCTGCCAACTCTTGCGGTAGCTCAAATTCATAAGACACGTTAACGATCCTCTTGGATACTCTGTAAGGACCAATATACCGGGGACTAAGTTTCCCCTTCTTGCCAAATCTCATAACACCCTTCATGGGTGAAACCTTCAAATAAACCCAATCATCTACTTCAAACTCTAAGTCTCTTCTCCTAACATTTGTATAGGATTTCTGGCGACTTTGCGCTGTTTTCAACCTCTCTTGAATAGTCTTAACTATTTCGATAGCTTCATGAACCAAATCTGGTCCTATCAACCCAGCTTCACACACCTCAAACCATCCAATAGGAGATCTGCATCTTCTCCCATAAATAGCTTCATAGGGAGCCATTTGGATGCTAGAGTGGTAACTATTGTTATATGCAAACTCTATGAGAGGTAGGTGATCATTCCAATTACCTTTGAAATCAATCACACAAGCCCTCAACATATCTTCTAACGTCTGTATTGTGCGCTCTGCTTGACCATCTGTCTGAGGATGAAAAACAGTACTCAAGTTCACCTTTGTACCCAAACCTTTTGGAATGACTTCCAAAAAAGTGCAGTAAATTGTGCACCTCTATCTGAAATAATGGACACCGGAACTCCATGAAGTCTAACTACCTCTTGAATATATAACTTAGCATAATCTTCTGCTGAATGGGTAGTCTTTACCGGTAAAAAGTGGGTTGATTTAGTCATTCGATCCACAATCACCCAAATGGAATCATGCTGCCTGCGAGACCGCGACAATCCAGTAATAAAGTCCATATTGATCATCTCCCACTTCCATTCTAGAATCTCTATATTTTGAGCCATACCACCGAGCCTCTGGTGCTCTACCTTAACTTGTTGGCAATTCGTACACTTAGCAACGAACTATGCAATGCCCTTCTTCATACCACTCCACCAATAGACTTCTCTCAAGTCACGATACATCTTTGTGGAACCCAGATGGATAGAATATCTGGAGCTATGAGCTTCCTCCATGATCCTCTCTAGAAGTTCATCCACCCTTGGCACACACAATCTACCTTGATACCTCAATACATTATCTCTCCCTTGTTCAAAAGCCATAACTTTTTTCTTATGAACATTTGCCTTCAACTCAAACAAAATAGGATCTTGGTCTAGTTTCTCTTTCACTTCGGACACTAATGATGATTCAGCCCCATTCATCACCACCCCTCCTCCTTAATTGGAATCCATTAAACGAACTCTCAATCGTGCAAGTCTGTGCACATCTTTAGCTAACTCTTTCTTGTCTTCCTCAACATGGGAAGTACTGCCCATAGATAACTTGCTCAAGGCATCAGCAACAACATTAGCCTTACCTGGGTGATAGAGAATACTCCTGTCATAATCCTTGAGTAATTCCAACCACCTCCTCTGTCTAAGATTACGCTCTTTCTGACTGAATACATACCAGAGACTCTTGTGATCGGTGAACACATCCACATGAACACCATAAACATAATGACGCCATATTTTCAAGGCGAACACTATAACATCCAACTCTAGATCATGGGTTGGGTAATTCCTCTCGTGAACCTTAAGCTGTCTGGAGGCATAAGTTATAACCTTGCCATTCTGCATTAATATACAATCCAAACTGACTCTGGACGCATCACAATATACCAAAAAACCTTACGTACCTTCTGGAAGGTCAATACTGGGGCAGTAGTCAACCGCATTTTCAATTCCTGAAAGTTTTTCTCACAAGCTTCAGACCATTGAAACTTAACTATTTTCTGAGTCAACTTGGTCAAAAGAGATTAAATAGATGACAACCCCTCGATGAACCTTCTATAATAGCCATCCAATCCCAAGAAACTCCTAATATCAATTGGAGACGTGGGTCTAGGCCAGTTCAGCACTGCCTCTATCTTTTGGGTGTCAACTCGAATTCCATCATCAGAAACAATATGGCCTAAAAATGCCACAGACTCAAGCAAAAATTCACATTTAGAAAACTTAGCATATTACTCCTTATCCTTGAGAGTTTGGAGAAGTATTCTGAGATGACTAGCATGATCTTCCTCATTCCTCGAATAGATTAGAATGTCATCAATGAATACGATAACAAACATATCTAAGCAAGGCTTGAATACTATGTTCATAAGGTCCATAAATGTTGCAGGAGCATTAGTCAAACTAAAGGACATCACTAGGAACTCATAATGACCATAGAGTGTCCTGAAAGTTATCTTAGGGATATCACTTTCTCTTACCTTAAACAGATGATAGCCAGATCTGAGGTCTATCTTAGAAAAACAAGTGGCACCCTGAAGTTGATCTAAAAGATCCTTAATTCTTGGAAGAGGATACTTATTCTTGATAGTAACCTTGTTCAATTGACGGTAATCTATACACATTTTAAGAGAACCATCTTTCTTTCTCACAAATAAGACCGGAGCGCCCCAAGGTGAGACACTTGGTCGAATAAAACCCTTCTCAAGGGGATCTTTCAACTGCTCTTCCAACTCTGCTGGTGCCATTCTATATGGTGGAATAGAGATAGGATGAGTATCGGGAAGAATATCTATACCGAAGTCTATTTCTCTCTCAGGAGGGACTCCGGGAAGATCATCTGGAAAGACTTCTGCGAACACTTTTACTACTGGAACTGACTGGATAGAAGGTGTCTCAACACTAGAATCATTCACTCGGACTAAGTGATAGACACACCCCTTGGAAACTAACTTTCTCGCCTTAAGGTATGAAATGAAACGACCCATAGGCACTGCTGAACTACTCTTCGACTCTATAACTGGCTCATTAGGAAACTGGAACTTAAACAACAATAGTTCTACAATCGACTGAGGCATAACAGGCATGAAGCCAGTCCATACCTAGAATGACATCAAAATCTACTATATCTAACTCAAATAAGTCAGCCATGGTGTCCTTGTGATTGACGGAAACGGTGCAATCAAGATAGACTCTTTCAGCTAGAATAGACTCACCAACAGGTGTAAAAACGCTGAAGGGCTCAAGAAGTTTCTCAGGAAGAACATAAAATTCATCGCAACATAAGGAGTCACAAAAGATAGACTCGCTCCTAGATCTAGCAAAGTATAAACATCAAAATTAAAGACTTTGATCATACCAGTAACAACATCTGGCGAATCCTCTTGCACTTGACGACTAGTAATATCATATAGGCGGTTTGCTCCTCCGCCTGCCCCTATAGTATCTCCTCTAGATGCAGCCCTGTCTGGTGGAGCAAGTGAAAAAGATTGGGCTCTATTGCCCCTATTACCATTTCCTTGTATGTTCTTAGGGCACTCTTTCATAAAGTGACCGTTCTGACCACACTTGAAGCAACCCGTCGAGCCATCACGACACACTCCTAAGTGGATCCTATTAAACTTAGCACATGTAGGAGTCCCATTACCCCCTTGTGCCACACTATCGTAAGACTGCACAGGTCTAGCTCTGAAATTTTATGAATTCTGATTGTTGAACTCACCTCTGTTTCTTGGTGCAGGTGCACTAGCAGATGATGGAGCAGGTCCTTTTTGCTTATGTTGGAAAGATGACCGGTTGGCATTACTCTTCTGCTGCCCGGACTCATTCCCTGTCTTAGCTTTCTTGTTTCAGAACTCTTTTCTATCTCTCAGCTTATCCTCCTCGACTTGTTGCACATGTATCATCAACCTTGCTATGTCCATTCCCCTATTAGCATAGCTGCCTTTCCCTCTTTACTTGACAGACGAGACAATCCAGTAACGAACAAACTCATCCTGCTCCTCATGTCAGCAACCATCTCAGGAGGATAACGGAAAAGTTGAGTGAACTTCAGACTGTACTCCTGAACACTCATAGATTCTTGTTTAAGAGTAAGGAATTCTCGTACCTTTGCTTCTCTTAGTTCACGGGGAAAGAAACACCCCATGAATGCACTCTCGAACACAGCCCAACTCACTATTGGTGCATCCTCAGCTCTACCCTTCTTTCATTGGTCAAACCAGATTCTAGCAACACTCTTCAGTTGATATGCAGCTAGTTCTACTGGCTCAGCATCAGCAACATGCATAACCTCAAACACTTTCTGCAGCTTCTCTACAAAGTTTTTCAGATCCTCAGTGACTCTTGAACCAGTGAAGTTTGGAAGATTCATCCTTAAGAACTCACGGATCCTAGAAGTATCAGCCACTTCCTGTCGAACCCCTCTTTATTGCCCAACTTGGTTGGTCACAGCTTGACTCAGCATTCAGATAGCTTCCCGAAATTCAGCATTGATGACCTCTCCTTGGGGTTGCACTTTTGGTGCATTAGGTACCCCTTGTTCCTCAACATTCCTTCTAGTCGGATGACTTCAGACAGCTCTTCTTAGAGGCATGATCTGAAAGATGCGCGCAAGCACGAGTTAGAAAGAAACTTTTATGGAGATAAACTCTATCGCACAAAATAAGTATGAAAGAAGTGAGATAGTTCCTAAATGTTGTAGCCTCCTAATTATATATGTGGCGCGCTTCACAACGATAACTAGGACTCTACAGACATGTCTTCATAGACAACCTAAGACTCTTGAACTCTGTGCTCTGATACAAAGTTTGTCACGCCCCAAGCCTACACCCTGGATGTGGTCGGCACTCGACAACCATTGCTGGCCCCAAGCGAACCCTTGTCCTGGCTTAGTACTAAGCGGTAGACTTTACTCAACAAAGATAAATTCATGTAATAAACTAGAATGTTATAAAGGAAACATTCAACTGTCCAATAAGGCAACTCAAGTCTCAATATAAACTGAATGAAAATGAAAAGACTAATGAACTATAACTAGCTGTCTATGAAGCCTCTAATACTATGAGGGATGTCGGGACAAGACCCCGATCATCCTGACAACTGAAATGACATAGCAAATATAAAAGGGATCCTCTGGAAAGTAAGGAGGCTCACCAATTGACTGTGAAATGCTCAACTGGATCAACAAAGCGCTGGATGATGTTCCTGATTACCTGTATCTGTATCATAAAATGATGCAAGCAAAATGGCGTCAGTACATGGAATGTACGAGCATGCGAGGGGAATTTCTAAAATAAGACAAAAGCTTGAAATGAAACTGAAGAAACTTATCTCATCTCAACTCAACTCAACTCAACTCATTTCAATATAAGGCAGAAATAGAAATGCAATATAAAGAAAAGCTTTTAAAACATGTAGATAGCAACTCAGTGTATTGAAAACACAATAATAACTTAGTTTGTATATGAAAATATAAGTAACTCTGTGGGATACTCTCTAACCGACAACCATCATTATGAGCTATGTGATGATACAATGTCTTGCCTCACGCTGCCAGGACCATCCTGTACTTTGTCGGGGTATAGAACCTACTACTAAGTGGATCCACTATTCTATGCTAAAAAGTATTAAGGAATCCTCTAAAAAGTATGACCTTTTTCTACCCATGGTGGCAACATGGTTTATGGAGACTTGAGTTATCTGTACTCGTCCCCATATCGGTGCTCCATACTACTCCCAAAAATGTAACTAGCTCATATGTTTAAAAACATAACTCTTCTATGGTTTGAGATTATTACTCAAAAGATCATTCTCTTAAAAGAGATGGTACTAACTGCTCATAAAAACTCTTTTGAAAATCGGTGTTTTACTCTTGTAACACCCCGCGATTTGAAAGAACTAGAATTAGAAAGAAATTATTTTTGGAAATAATTAAATTTGGAAATATTGGCAAGTTATGCTAAGTATGAATTTTGGGTCAACTTCAAATGACCATAACTCTCGGCACAGGATGAGTTAGGTGAGCTACAAGATATCAAATGAAAGGTCTTTGAATTATCTTTCCAACGCCACCGAGTTTGATAATTTTTGAGTTCGTATGAGAGATATGCCCATTTGAAGTTGGGTTGTCTGAATAAGGAAAGTCAACTGGATTTTAGAAGGATATTTTGGTCATTTCATTACCCAATTAATTAAATTCATTTTTAGTAATTTAATTGGGGTCTAAACTGCTTTGGTTCACCTTACGCTTCACAAAATTACGCAAGGGTTTTGAGAGAAAAGAAAAGAGGAGAAAGAGCCAAAGTTCATCACATTCTTGAGTTTCACTAGCGGATTTCGCCAAGGGTTAATCCCTACGAGGTATGTGAGATCACATAGCATTGGGTTCGTTCACCCACGTGCCAATCATATTTAATTCAGCGTATTTACATTCTTAAAAGTAAAGTAATTGAGTTCTTGATGGATGTTGTTTGAAGTTTCTGTTGGGTTCTTGATTGTTGAGTTTTAGAAGAGTTCTTGAGATGCTTTTATGAGATTTAACGTTGTTTTTGAGTGGATTCTTGTATACTTTTGTAGGTTATTCGAATCTAAGTGCTTGGGAAAGAAACTAATCGAATCTAGATGGTTTAGGGCTGAAAAACGAACAAGAAAATTTGGGGATTTTCTGGGCAAGGGGTTGGTGCACCAAGTCACTCCGTGCGCCAGAAGAAAGCTTATTTAGTTTGGCCTCTGGGGTGCCGTGCCACTCAGTGCGCCCCAAGCCAGCGTCTGTAGTTCAGGCTCTGGCTCCCTGCGCCACTCAGTACGCCAGGGTTGCCAGGTCCTCTACTCTTTTCCACTTCTTTCCGTTTGAGTTCCCGTGAATCGTACCTATGTTTTCTAGTTGATTTCTACACTCTAAGGTACGTATAAACATCGAGAGATAATCCATATCTTGAGATCATAACCTTTGAATCCATAATTTAAATTAAAGGTAAAGCTAAGAGTCAAGTCAAGAGAGTTCTTAGAGTCTTTCAAAAGTCTTTTACAATTGTTTTAAACTTATTTTAAAGATTTGAGCATTGAGTTGAGTAAGATTAAGAGTGAAGTTCATTTGTTCAAAAGGTTATATGGGAACTAAGTATTCCCAAGAGTAAAATGTTTTCACATTTAAAGAAGAAAGGAAACACCGATTTCCAAAAGAGCTTTTGAGCTAGTTTTTGAGTAAAAATCTCAAACCACAAAAAGAGTAATGTTTTTAAACATATGAGCTAGTTACATTTTGTGAGTCGTATTGAGCACAGATTTTGGGACATATTTGAGTTCAGATAATTCAAAGTCTCCATAAACCATGTAGCCAACATGGGTAGAAAAGGGTAATACTTTTTAGATGATTCCTTAATGCTATTAGCATAGACTAGGGGATCCACTTAGTGAGTTAGGTTCTATACCTCCAGCAAGGTATAGGACGGCCCTGGCAGCGTGAGGCAAAATGATGTACCATTACATAGCTCATAGTGATGGTTGTCGGTTAGAGAAACTCCCACAGAGATATTTTGTGTTCTTATATACACATAGTTACTTGTATTTTCATATACAAACTGAGTTATTGTGTATTTTTTAATACACTAAGTTGTTATTCACATGTTTTATATATTTTCCTTATATTGCATCCTTATTATTGCTTTATATTGAAATGATTTGAGTTGAGTTGAGTTGAGGCAAGGTAAGTTTCTTGAGTTCCATTTCAAGCTTATGTCTAGTTTTAATATTCCCCTCACATGCTCGTACATTCCATGTACTGACGCCATTTGGCCTGCATCTTTTATGATGCAGATATTGGTAACCAGGATCAGCATCCATCGCTTCGTTGATCCAGTTGAGCATCTCAGAGTCTTTTGGTGAGCCTCCTTGCTTTTCGAAGGATCCCTTTTATTTCTTATTTATTTCAGTTGTTAGGATGATCGGGGGTCTTGTCCCGACATCCCTTTTAGTATTTAGAGGCTTCATAGACAGATAGTTATTAGTTCATTATTCTTGATACTTTAGTTGTTTTGATTATAAGACTTGAGTTGCCTTATTGGCCAGTTGAATGTCCTCTTTTATGACATTCTAGTTTATTACATGAACTTATATTTGTTGAGTAAAGTCTTTTGTTGAGTAGTAAGCCAGGCCAAGGGTTCGCTTGGGGCCAGGAATGGTTCTCGAGTGCCACCCCCGCAGAGCACAGAGTTCAAGAGTCCTAGGGAGTCTATGAAGCCATGTCTGTAGAGTCCTAGTTATCGGTGTGAAGCACGTCACATCTATATAGGAGGCTGCAACATTTAGGAACTATCTCACTTCCTTCATATTCATTTCGTGTGATAGAGTGCATCTCTATAAAAGTTTCTTTCTAACTCATGCTTGCGCGTGACTTTCAGATCATGCCTCCACGAAGAGTTGTCTGAGGTCGTCCGGATAAAAGGAATGTTGAGGAACAAGGGGTACCTAATGAACCTGAAGTGCAATACCAAGGAGAGGTCACCAATGCTAAGTTCTGTGAGGCTATCCGGATGTTAAGTCAAGTTGTGACCAATCAAGTTGGGCAACAGAGAGGAGTTCGACAGGATGTGGCCGATACGTCTAGGATCTGTGAGTTCTTAAGGATGAATCCTCCAAGCTTCACTGGTTCAAGTGTCACTGAGCATCCGAAAAACTTTGTTGAAGAGCTTCATAAGGTTTTTGAGATTATGCATGTTACTGATGCTGAGAGAGTGGAACTAGCTGGATACCAATTGAAGGGTGTCGCTAGAATCTTGTTTGATCAATGGAAGAAGAATAGAGTTGAGGGTGCACCGATAGTGAGCTGGGCTGTGTTCGAGAGTGCATTTATGCGGCGTTTCTTTCCCTGTGAATTGAGAGAAGCAAAGTTACGAGAATTCCTCACTCTTAAGTAGGAATCTATGAGTGTTCATGAGTACAGTCTAAAGTTCACCTAACTTTCCCGTTATGCTCCGGAGATGGTTGGTGACATGAGGAACAAGATGAGTTTATTAATTGCCGGGTTGTCTCGTCTGTCAAGTAAGGAAGGCAAGGCAGCTATGCTGATAGGGGATATGGACATAGCAAGGTTAATGATCCATGTGCAACAGGTTGAGGAGGACAAGTTGAGGGATAGATAAGAGTTTAGAAACAAAAAGGCTAAGACATCAGGGAATGAGTCTGGGCAGCAAAAGAGTAATGCGAACCGGTCTTCTTTCAAACATAAGCAAAAGGGACCTGCTCCATCATCTGCTAGTGCACCTGCACCAAGGAACAGAGGTGAGTTCAACAATCATAATTCACAAAATTTCAGAGCTAGACCTGCACAGTCTCAAGGTAGTGTTGCACAAGGAGGTAATGGGACTCCTGCATGTGCTAAGTGTGGTAGTACCCATTCAGGGGTGTGTCATGATGGCTCCACTGGTTGCTTCAAGTGTGGTAAGAATGGTCACTTTATGAAAGAGTGCCCTAAGAACACACAAGGAAATGGTAATGGGGAAATAGACCCCAATCTTCATCAGTTGCTCCACCAGACAGGGCTGTATCTAGAGGGGTTACTTCAGGGGCAGGCGGAGGAGCAAACTGTCTATATGTTATCACTAGTCGCCAAGAGCAAGAGAATTCGCCAGATGTTGTCACTGGTATGATCAAAGCCTTTACTTTTGATGTTTATGCGTTGCTAGATCCAGGAGCGAGTCTATTTTTTGTGACTCCTTATATTGCGATGAATTTTGATATTCTTCCTGAGCAACTTCTTGAGCCCTTCAGTGTTTCTACGCCTGTTGGTGAGTCTATTCTAGCTGAGAGAGTTTATCGTGATTGTACAATTTTCATCAACACAAGAGCACCATGGCTGACTTAGTTGAGTTAGATATGGTAGATTTTGATGTCATCCTAGGTATGGACTGGCTTCATGCCTGTTATGCCTCAGTCGATTGTAGAACTCGAGTTGTTAAGTTTCAGTTTCCTAATGAGCTAGTTTTAGAGTGGAAGAGTAGTTCAGCAGTGCCTAAGGGTCATTTCATTTCGTACCTTAAGGTGAGAAAGTTAGTTTCCAAGGGTTGTGTCTATCACTTAGTCCGATTTAATGACTCTAGTGTTGAGACACCTCCTATTCAGTCAGTTTCAGTTGTTAATGAATTTCCAGAAGTCTTTCCAGATGATCTTCTCAGAGTCCCTCCTGAGAGAGAAATAGACTTCGGTATAGATATTCTTCCCGATACTCGTCCTATCTCTATTCCGCCATATAGAATGGTACCAATAGAGCTGAAAGAGTTAAAAGAGCAGTTGAAACACCTCCTAGAGAAAGTTTTTATTCGACCAAGTGTTTCACCTTAGGGCGCTCCAGTCTTATTTATTAGAAAGAAAGATGGTTCTCTTAGAATGTGTATAGATTACCGTCAGTTGAACAAGGTTACTATCAAGAATAAGTATCCTCTTCCGAGAATTGATGATCGTTTCGATCAACTTCAGGGTGCCACCTGTTTTTCTAAGATAGACCTCAGATCTGGCTATCATCAGTTGAAAGTAAGAGAAAGTGATATCCCTAAGACAATATTCGGGACCCGTTATGGTCATTATGAATTCCTAGTTATGTCCTTTGGTTTGACCAATGCTCCTGCAGCATTCATGGACCTTATGAACAGAGTATTCAAGCCTTATTTAGATATGTTTGTTATTGTATTCATTGATGACATTCTAATCTATTCAAGGAATGAGGAATATCATGCTACTCATCTCAGAGTAGTTCTCCAAACTCTAAAGGATAGAGAGTTATATGCTAAGTTTTCTAAGTGTGAATTTTGGCTTGAGTCTGTGGAATTCTTAGGTAATATTTTTTCCGATGAAGGAATTAGAGTTGATACTCAGAAAATAGAGGCAGTGCAGAATTGGCCTAGACCCACACCTCCAACTGATATTAGGAGTTTCTTGGGGTTGGCTGGATATTATAAAAGGTTCGTCGAGGGGTTTTAATCTATTTCATCCCTATTGACTAAGTGAAAACAGTTAAGTTTCAATGGTCTGAAGCTTGTGAGAAAAGCTTTCAGGAATTGAAAAAGCGGTTGACTACTGCCCCAGTGTTGACCTTACTAGAGGGTACGCAAGGCTTTGTGGTTTATTATGATGCGTCCAGAGTCGGTTTGGGTCGTGTGTTAATGCAGAATGGCAAGGTTATAGCTTATACCTCCAGACAGCTTAAGATTCACGAGAAGAATTACCCAACCCATGATCTAGAGTTGGCTGCCATAGTATTTTCTTTAAAAATAGGGCGTCACTATCTTTATGGTGTTCATGTAGATGTGTTCACTGATCACAAGAATCTTCAGTATGTGTTTAGTCAGAAAGAGCTAAATTTCAGACAGAGAAAGTGGTTAGAGTTACTCAAGGATTATGACATGAGTATTCTCTATCACCCAGATAAGGCTAATGTTGTTGCTGATTCCTTGAGTAGATTGTCTATGGGTAGTACTGCCCATTTTGAGGAAGACAAGAAAAAGTTAGCAAAAGATGTGCATAGATTTGCACGATTAGGAGTTCGTTTAAGGGATTCCAATGAAGGAGGAGTGGTGGTGATGAATGGGGTTGAATCATCATTAGTGTCTGAAGTTAAAGAGAAACAAGACCAAGATCCTGTTTTGCTTGAATTGAAGGCAAATGTTCATAAGCAAAAAGTGATGGCTTTTGAACAAGGGGGAGATGGAGTATTGAGGTATCAAGGTAGATTGTGTGTACCAAAGGTGGATGAACTTCAAGAAAGGATTATGGAGGAAGCTCATAGCTCCAGATATTCTATCCATCCGGGTTCCACAAATATGTATCGTGATTTGAGAGAGGTTTATTGGTGGAGTAGTATGAAGAAGGGCATTGCAGAGTTTGTTGATAGGTGTCCAAATTGCCAACAAATGAAGGTAGAGCACCAGAGGCCCGGTGGTATGGCTTAGAATATAGATCTTTCGGAATGGAAGTGGGAGATGATCAATATGGATTTTATTACAGGATTACCACGGTCTCGCAGACAGCATGATTCAATATGGGTGATTATAGATCGAATGACTAAATCAGCCCATTTCTTACCGGTAAAGACTACCCATTCAGTAGAAGATTATGCTAAGTTATATATTCAAGAGGTAATTAGACTTCATGGAGTTTCGGTATCCATTATTTCAGACAGAGGTGCACAATTTACTGCGTAATTTTGGAAGTCATTCCAAAAAGGTTTGGGTTCGAAGGTGAACTTGAGTACTGCTTTTCATCCTCAGACTGATGGTCAAGCAGAGCGCACTATTCAGACATTAGAAGATATGTTGAGGGCTTGTGTGATTGATTTCAAGGGGAATTAGGATAATCATCTACCTCTCATTGAGTTTGCTTATAACAATAGTTACCACTCAAGCATCCAAATGGCTCCGTATGAGGCTCTTTATGGGAGGAGATGCAGATCTCCTATTGAATGGTTTGAGGTTGGTTAAGCAGGGTTGATAGGACCAGATTTGGTTCATGAAGCTATGGAGAAAGTGAAGGTAATTCAAGAGAGGTTGAAAACAACGGAGAGTCATCAGAAATCCTATACAGATGTTAGGAGGAAAGACTTAGAGTTTGAAGTAGGTGATTGGGTTTACTTGAAGGTTTCACCCATGAAGAGTGTTATGAGATTCGGTAAGAAGGGGAAGCTTAGTCCCCGGTATGTTGGTCCTTACAGAATATCCAAGAGGATCAGTAACGTGGCTTATGAGTTAGAACTACCACAAGAGTTAGCAGCGGTCCATCCAGTATTTCACATTTCTATGTTGAAGAAGTGTATGGGCGATCCTTCACTTATCATACCTACTGAAGATATTGCTATTAAGGATAGCTTATCTTATGAGGAGATTCCTGTTCAGATTCTAGATCGTCAAGTTCGCAAGTTGAGGACCAAAGAAGTAGCATCAGTCAAATTTCTGTGGAGAAATCAATTTGTTGAGGAAGCTACTTGGAAAACTGAGGAGGACATGAAGAAGAGGTACCCACATCTCTTCGAATCCGGAGAAATTCCAAATTAAGGTACTAATCCTTTTCTTGGCATTTGTTTTAAGTTGCCTTGTTGTATTTATATTTTGCTTGTTGGGTGTTTGAGCTGGATGTTAGATGTTACACCCTTAGCCTACTAAGACTAATATCATTCGAGGATGAATGTTCCCAAGGGGGAGACATTGTAACACCCTGCAATTTGACAGAACTAGAATTAGAAAGAAACCATTTTTGGAAATAATTAAATTTAGAAATATTGGCAAGTTATGTTAAGTATGAGTTTTGGGTCAACTTCAAACGACCATAACTCTCAGCGCAAGATGAGTTAGGTGAGCTAAAATATATCAAATAAAAGGTCTTTGAATTATCTTTCCAACGCCACCGAGTTTGCTAATTTTCGAGTTCGTATATTAGAGATATGTCAGTTTGAAGTCGGGATGTCTGAATAAGGAAAGTCAACCGAATTTTAGAAGGGTATTTTGGTCTTTTCATTAACCAATTAATTAAATTCATTTTTAGTAATTTAATTGGGATCTAAACTGATTTGGTTCAGTTTACGCTTCACAAAATTATGCAAGGGTTTTGAGAGAAGAGAAAAGAGGAGAAAAGAGGAGAAAGAGCCAAAGTTCGTCGCGTTCTTGAGTTTTCCTTGCGGATTTCGCCAAGGGTTAATCCCTACGAGGTATGTGAGATCACATAGCGTTGGGTTCGTTCACCCACGCGCCAATCATGTTTAATTCAGCGTATTTACGTTCTTAAAAGTAGAGTTATTGAGTTCTTGATGGATGTTGTTGAAGTTTCTATTATGTTCTTGATTGTTGAGTTTTGGAGGAGTTTTTGACATGATTTGATGATATTTAAGGTTGTTTTTTAGTAGATTCTTGTATACTTTGGTTGGGTATTCGAATCTAAGTGCTTGGAAAAGAAACCAATCGAATCTAGATTGTTTAGGGCTGAAAAATGAATAAGAAAATTTGGGGATTTTCTGGACAGGGGGCTGGCGCACCGCGCCACTCAGTGCGTAAGAAGAAATCTTCTATAGTTTGGCCTTTGGGGAGCCGCGCCACTCAGTGCACCCCAAGCCAGCATCTGTAGTTCAGGCTCTGGCGCCCTGCACCACTCAGTACGCCAGGGTCGCCAGGTCCTTTACTCTTTCCCACTTCTTTCCGTTTTAGTTCCCTCGAATTGTACCTATGTTTTCTAGTTGATTTCTACCCTCTAAGATACATATAAACATCGAGAGATCATCCATAACATGAGATCAGAACCCTTGAATCCATAATTCAAATTCAAGGTAAAGCTAAGAGTCAAGTCAAGAGAGTTCTTAGAGTCTTGCAAAAGTCTTTTACAATTGTTTTAAACTTGTTTTAAAGACTTGAGCATTGAGTTGAGTAAGAGTAAGAGTGAAGTTCATTTCTTCAAAATGTTATATGGGAACTAAGTATTCACAAGAGTAAAAAAATTTCACATTTAAACAAGAAAGGAAACACCGATTTCCAAGAAAGCTTTTGAGTTAGTTTTTGAGTAATAATCTCAAACCACAGAAAGAGTTATGTGTTTAAACATATGAGTTAGTTACATTCTGGGAGTAGTATTGAGCACCGATTTGGGGACATATTTGAGTTCAGATAATTCAAAGTCTCCATAAACTGTGTAGCCAACATGGGTAGAAAAGGGTCATACTTTTTAGATGATTCATTAATGCTTTTAGCATAGACTAGTGGATCCACTTAGTGAGTTAGGTTCTATACCCCCGGCAAGGTATAGGACGGCCCTGGTAGTGTGAGGCAAAATGTTGTACCATCACAAAGCTCATAGTGATGGTTGTCGGTTAGAGAAACTCCACAGAGGTATTTTGTATTCTTATATACAAAGAGTTACTTGTATTTTCATATACAAACTGAGTTATTGTGTATTTTTCAATACACTGAGTTGTTATTCACATGTTTTAAAGCTTTTCCTTATATTGCATCCTTAATATTTCTTTATATTAAAATGAGTTTAGTTGAGTTGAGGCAAGGTAAGTTTCTTCAGTTCCATTTCAAGCTTATGTCTTGTTTTAGTATTCCCCTCACATGCTCGTACATTCCATGTACTGACGCCATTTGGCCTGCATCTTGTCCCGACATCCCTTTTAGTATTTAGAGGCTTCATAGACATATAGTTATTAGTTCATTAGTCTTGATATTTCAGTTATTTTGATTATAAGACTTGAGTTGCCTTATTGGCCAGTTGAATGTCCTCTTTTATGACATTCTAGTTTATTACATGAACTTATCTTTGTTGAGTAAAGTCTTCCGCTGAGTAGTAAGCCAGGCCAAGGGTTCACTTGGGGCCAACAGTGATTCACGAGTGCTAGTCCCGCCCAGGGTGTAGGCTTGGGGCGTGACACCTCTCATCTTAAATGTGAAAATATTTACTCTTTGGGAATACTTAGTTCCCATATATCATTTTGAAGAAAATGATCTTCACTCTAACTCTTACTCAACTCAATGCTCAAGTCTTAAAATAAGTTTAAAACAATTGTAAAAGACTTTTTGAAAAGACTCGAAGAACTCTCAAGACTTGACTCTTCGTTGTACATTGAATTTGAATTTATAGATTCAAGGTTATGATTTATTTTTTACGGATGATTTCTAGATGTTTAGAAGTCATTTAGAGTAGTTAGAATCTATAGGAAGTGTTAGTACACTTTAGAAGGACTTAGACGGGCTAAACGATGAAAAACGGGTGGGGGCAGACGTCCCGGGTGCAATGCTGGCGTGGAGCGCCAGCCCCTAAAGTTCTGGGACCCTTTTCTGGCGCACTGCTAGGGCGCATTTTTCAACTCATTTTCTGATCATAACTCGACTAAATTCGATTCTTTTCTCAATTTCTCTTTAGATCCAGATACCAAATACATGTACACAAGAATCTAATCAAACAAAACTCTAAAATCGACACAATTTCCTCAAAAACTCATCAATCTTATCTTAACTCAAGAACGAAAGCCAATTTCAAGAACACAATTCAAAAACATCAAACCCTCAACTTTCTATGATGAAATCAATGTTGAAATTAATATGATTGGCCCGTGGGTGAACGAACCCAATACTATGTGAACTCACATACCTCTTTAGGGATCAACCCCTAGCAAAACGAACTTCGATTTCGTAAGAAAACTCCAAGAACGCCTTGACCTTTCTCCTTTTCTCCTCTTCTTGATCTATTCTCAAACCCTAAGCGTTAATTTGGATTGCGTAAACTGAACCAAATCAGTTTAGACCCCTAATTAATTACTAAAAACTAATTAACTTAATTGGGTAAGGAAAAGACCAAAATACCCCTCTTAAATCCGGGTGACTTTCCTTATCCAGACAGCCCAACTTCAAAAGGGTATATCTCCCTCATACGAGCTCAAAAATTAGCAAACTTTGTGGTGTTGGAAAGAAGATTCCAAGACCTTTCATTTGATACCTTATAGCCCACCTAACTCATCATGTACTAAAAGTTATGGTCATTTGAAGTTGACATAAAACTCACACTTAGCATAACTTGCCAAATTTCCAAATTCACTCTTTCCAAAATGATTCTTTCTAATTGTAGTTCTTTCTAAGGCGGGATGTTACAAGGACAGTATGTCGAATGGTCGACGGGTCGTAGATAGGTTATATAGAAACAATCAAGCCTTAGTGAAATTTTGGGGTTAAGGTTAGGTTATACGGTTAGTGTCTAAGGACCGAAAGAAGTCGAACAGACCGTTGAAAAGTTTCGTTAAAAGTTAGTCAAAATTAAGGCTTCTGAACTTTTCTATGGTTGACCTGGATGGTCCCTAGAAAGTTCTACGGACCATAGGTCCCAACCATAGAAAGTTCTAGCAGTTATTTAAGGTGTTTTTGGGTCTTTTTCCTATGTGTTTTAAGCTTATGCTATGTTGTTTATGCCTATCCTAATACCTATATAAAGACTTAAAGTCCCAAATCTACCCACTTTAAACCCATTCTTCTATTTTCCCAAACCCCAACAAAATTTATTCTCCCAAATTCCCTCTTAACCTAAGGAAGAAGAAGAATTTACGGTTCACTCCAAGGTTTTCAATTCAACATTCATATTGGGCTTTGAGTAGCAAGGTATGTGGGTATTTACCAATGGAGTTAATTCTTTCATGGGGTCCCCAAGGTTTTCAATTTCTCAATTCAATTTTAATTGAATCAATTAAGGTTTTTCTTATTTTTACATGAGTTTCATTCAATTGTGATTTAATTGTTGTTGACTCTCATATTGCGTGATGTAATATATGAATACAAGCATGATCCTTAACTTTCAATTTTGAACTTATGATGAACCCATGAACTATGAATTTTGAAGGATTATGCATGTCTTATGAAAATGATGTTTATGATGATAAGGCGCTTTTAGATGAAAGTATAAATTTGTTGTGAAAGATTTTCTCATATACGAATATGATCATGATTATGAAAGGTATTTCTCACATATGGATTCACATTGGTGAAAGGTTTTCTCATCTATGCTTGAATTATAATTTAAGGAGCTATTCTATGTATTGATTTTAAGATGTAGATTTGTATTAATCAGTGTCTTTCCTATGCTATAATGATATTTCACCTTTATCTATTCCGTTGGGATTTAGACTTAGCACCAAGAGGATTTGAGATGGAGACTCGAATAGGGTAGTCTCTAGTAGTAACCTCTAGTCACTGACTGCGTGCCCCCGTAGAATTGTCTTAAATGACCTAGCTAGTTGATCCACTTAAGTAAAAGATGATGTGTACGGATGCTACCTTGGCTAGTAGAATCCCCTCTTTCGGTATGAGGGATATACCAGATTACATGATATAAGTCTCATGGTGTTATTGTCAGTTAAAGCTAATGTCCCACAAAATGAGTATGTTTCTTCTATGATTTCTTATGTCTCTTATTCTAAAAGTGTTGACCATATTTTATGAGTTACATGTAGTTGTTTCTTTAAAGCTTCCAAAGGTTCAAATGTTTTTCATGCATTACATGTTTAAGCTATCTATGTCATCATATCTATTTATTCATATTACCCCATACTTAGTACATTTCATGTACTAACGCATTCTTGTGCTTACATTGTTTCATTAATGTACGGTACGACATTCCTACCTCCCACACTGGTGTCTAGTTGATCATTATACCGGATTCAAGAGTTGGTAAGTCCTCATGTTCTGAGGACCGAGGCACATTTACTTGCTTTATGTGTTTCTAGTTTTCAGATGATGTATGTGGTGTATGGATTACGTCCCAACCACTCTTTTTGATGTTTAAATGGCTTGTTGAGACTATGTTAGACTTCTGCTTTGTCAAACTCTTTTATGATATAAGATTGCTACTTTTGAAATCTTTATTCCTACTTTTGTTATTGTTGTGTTATAAATATGATTTTTGTAGGTTTTCCATACGACATTTGTATTGTAGTTTGATTAATCTGAACTTGTGTCGGATTGGGCCATTTGGGATAATGCTTCCTACGAAAGATTTTTTCATTCTCACGACTGGAAATCGAGACCTCTAACTAAGGAAGGAATAGTCCCCTCCACCGCACCACATCCTTTGATCTCCTGAGTATATAATTTAATACGTACATTATATGAACTATTGTTGTTTTTATTATGTCATGTATTAACCATTAGTTATTGTCTTACATAATGTTCTTACTCATGTTTTATTTCGGTACCTTTTCTTACATGTACTTTTCCTGTTATGTTTAATTTTTACAGTTTAATTGGCTTCATATTTTTGTTTTTCTGTTATATAATATTTTTAAATTATGTTATAGTTATGATACATATTATTTATTGTATTTGTATATTTCGTTAAAAATGAATGGCAGTTTCAAAATCTTCCATTGAATTTGATCCTCTATTTTTGCGCTATAAGCACAGAAATTTAAGGTTAACAAGGACTAAAATCAAATTAAGATAGAACAAAATGTCTATACAATTGTTGTATTAAAGCATCTCATTCGTTTCTAACACACCAAACTTTAGAAATGTCATGAATTATGGTCCAAGCTCTTTAGTTCTTCAGTCATGATGATAAGTACCTATTCTTTTTCTGTTGTCTTCTAGCATTGGATCGGGGTAGTTTATGGTTTATTTTGGCATGTTGTTCTTTAAAATGACACATAATAATTGCACATCAATCGATATACATAACTCTTATAGTTTTATACTTATTAATTTGGCGTGAATGCGCGAAGTGCGTATAAAAAACTAGTATATATATATACCTCTAACTTTAGTTTCTGGAAAATACAATCTAAAGCTACAAAAAAATATGAGTGAGATGATGCAAATTTGTTGAAGAGGAATATCAAACCGCTAGCAGAGGTAAATGATCTACTCTCGAACTCATCTCCGCCTATGTCCCACGAACACATGATATGTAGGTTATCTAAATTCTTCGTTCATAACCATATCTACATCTTAACTCAATTAACTCATTTCATGAGCCCTCGAGACTAAAAATCCTCTAGTATCACACTTCTCAAAACACTTGAACTACATATGACCTGATTCCCATGAAACCCGAGATATGCAGGAACCTTGAAATCAACGATCGGCCATGAATTTCCTTTTTTAAAAAAAAAAAAAATCAATCCTCATAATATTTCCGACATTCATATAAATCCCTTACGTTGGAGTTGCATTTGTTGGACGGGATAAAATAGGCTACTATGTCAACTTCTTTGTCCGAAAAACTCTTTCATTGTCTCCAGTCAAAGAGGGGCAAGCTATTGACACCCAATTTTGTTACTCCTTTCTTTTAATTCATTCTATTGAGCTTCTAAAATATTAACAAGTCAAATATTTGGTATTTCACTACTATTTTTGTTTTTTACTATTATTATCATCATTATCTATATATTACTCTAATTTGTATTATTCTTATAATTATCATATTTTTATCATTTTAAAATTAAATTTTTATCATCAACATAACTACTATTACTTTATTGTCTTATACTTTAAGATAGATTGTCGTTACTTCATCTCTAGTTTCTTACATACTAAATTTTTTACGTAATATATATTGTATATCAAATTAGAAGTTCAAAAAATCAATCTAAAGAACAAAAATGCCAGAATAGTTCATTGATTCAGTCTGATTACAGACCACTAGGCGAAGCCCATCTAATTTTATTCATTTAGCCCAGAGTCAAAAAAAAAAAAAGACTATCCTAGCTAGGGTTTCCATCTCTTCAGCCACTGCACACCACTATCTTCCCATTTCCATTTCTACACAAAAATTCACCAAAGTACATCCATGAACAGGTCCTGTCCGAGCTTTATTTGTGCAAGAAGTCTCTCTCTCCACACTTGACTTGGCGCGTCCCAACATCTCTTTCCCCTTTCATGATTCGTAGGCATTCAAATCTTGAAAGACAAGGAAAAATCAATCCATTTCAGTACACATCTTTGTCACTTTTCTGAGCTCCTTTCTGTTGTGTCTGAAAAGTTTTGACTTGAACGACTATTTGACCAAGATTCAAAATCCAAATCCAAATTCCACCCAAAGTCAAAGCTTTAGAGACTTAAACTTTTCTATAAAAACATGCCCTGTTAGCCATTAATGGTGGACGAGGTTTGGTTGCTAAGAAAATCACCCGACATGTTTTTACAATCACAAGAACACCACACTTACATTTGAATATTGGATGCAAAGAATTTTTGAATCTCCAATCTATCACACTTGACTTTATTTGATGGACGAGAGTAGATTTGAGGCCGATAACGTCCCTAGTTCACTGCACTACAAACGGTAAAATTTGATCCTTCTATTTAATTAAACATTTGTGGTTGTGTTAGAAAATAATGAGTTATGTATTTACTTGTTTGCAGTTATATTACAATGTATTAATAGATTTTGGATATTTCTGTGATATGATAATCCGTCTTTAGTTGTGGGAAATCTGATTTTAATCATATAAATGGAGTTATCATGTACAACTCTATGTTCTGCTGGATTTAAACCTACCCCATACTAATTTTGTCTTAAAAATATGATAAACTGTCTACTTTGGTTATGAATTAGATATGCTACTATGTAGAGAAACTGTATTTACTAGCACATGCGAAACTAAGGATCTTGAACTATGATTTGATATAATAACAGTGAAACAATAATCCTATTTGCTCTTTGTTGCATTATTTTTAGTTATATATATTTATGGGGGACGTTTTGTATATACTTAGTTTGTGCCAAGTACGTGAAATATCTAGTTTGGTTTAGATGAGAATGTAACATGTTCCTAGGGATAATTAATATAATTTTCAAATGACTATTATCCTCTTTTAGACAGTATCAATAATCAAATTTCCTTATCTAACTCTTTTCTCATGTTTATTTGATATGAAAATTGGAGCCGAGGAGTCTCATTTTGAGACTCAACGACACTGTTAGCGCATGGAGCTTGCATATCCTATACATGGAGTCTGTACAACCTTACTCTTTCCCTCTTCATATTGTTCAGACATCGAATAACAGAGGATATTCTTTCCTTCTCTTAAAGCCGAGCATAACTATTAATTACCTCATTTATCTCAGCTTGTTTTATTTAATTGTGTCTATGTGATTAATGTTTTTATCTCTATTTATGTGTACCCTGATATGTAAGAATTTTCTTTGACCCCATACAATATAAAATCTGATAGACAGAAGTAGTCGAAAGATGATTTTATTCCTTCAGCATCCAAGCGTTAAATACAACCAATAACAACCTGTAGCTAAACTTAAGGAAGCTAATTGTTGCATAAACTCGTAAATCGTTGGAGGACTCTTCGACAAATATACAACAACATTAAACTCCTACAATAGGAGTCTTATAAAGATACTAAAAAGTATTAACTATAACGGTAACTTATTATAAGATAACATAATTATGCTTAATACACGCCCTCAAGTTAGGTGTGGTTCAACAGTACCTAAGTTGGAAAGACACCTTGCAAAGGCTGGTGGTGGTAATGGCTTGGTAAATATATCAGCAAGTTGATCACAAGCATGAGTGTGTTTGACAAGAACTCGATGTGCTTGAACTTGGTTCCTAACATAACAAAAGTCCACAAAAATATGTTTCATACGACTATGGAACACTAGATTCTGACAGAGATAAGTGACACCAAGATTGTCACAAAAGATTGTGGGTATATTTGGAATGGTGATACACAACTCATTGAGCAAGTTGCGCACCCATGTGAGTTCGGCAAGAGCATTTGCAACTGATTTGTATTCTGCTTCAGTAGATGACCGAGCTACAACTTGTTGCCTTTTTGACGACCAACTCACAGGATTGCGCCCAAAGAAAAGAACATAGCCTGATGTGGATATTCTATCATTCGGGTCTACTGCCTAATCAGCATCAGCGTACATGGAAAGATTGCAGTCTGAGTTGTGAAGAATATGAAGACCTGAAGTTGTCGTGGCTTTGAGATACTGTAGTATCCTTTTAACTGCCTTCTAGTGTTCATTAGTAGGATCATGCATAAATTGTGACAGTTTGTTGACGGCATAAGAAATGTCAGGCCGTGTGAATGATAAATATTGCAACTTACCAAGAGTGCGCCTGTAGAGGGTAGCATTAGCAGGTAGAGAACCATCAGTTGCTCGAGGTAGTTTACCAGAGCACATTGGTGTCAGGACTCCTTTACAATCTTGCATATTCAGTTCTGACAGAATATCAAGAATGTATTTTGATTGAGTGAGAAGAAGACCACCTGACACTTTTTTAACCTCGACAGCCAAAAAGTAGTTTAAATACCCTAGATCCTTCAAAGAAAAGTGTGAACCCAAGGAATCAATAAAATGTCTAATCAAGCCCTATGGCTGAGACATAAAAACCTCTTCAGTCAACAGGCCCTGCAGGAAAGCATTGTGGACGTCGAGTTGATGAATCGACCAATTGTACTACACTGCTATGGATAACACAAGTCGCACTATTGTTGACTTGATAATAGGACTAAAGGTCTCATGAAAATCCAAGCCAGGGCACTGCGTGAACCCTTTTGCATCAAGGTGAGATTTGTATCGATCTATAGAATCGTCTGCTTTTCGTTTAATGCGATACAATAATTTGCAATCCACAACATTCTTCGTTGAGTCTCGTGGTATGAATTCCCAAGTCTGATTCTTCTTTAAAGCATCATATTCTGCTTTCATAGCTTGTTTCCACTCTTAATGGATTGTAGCTTGTTTGAAGGTTTTTGGTGTAGGAGTGAAGTGAGTTATAAAACTGAAATGTCTTTTGGGCTTGGTAATATTATTCTGGGACCTAGTGGTTATTCGGTTTGGTGCAGGCTCTGGAATTGGCATGGGGTGGTGTTCGGGGATGGGACTTTTGCTGCCAGGAAGTGAAGAAATTGTCAATGGTGAATTGGTGGCTGGAGAGGGAGCAGTCGGGATTTGGTGTGGAATGGTAATGTTAGATTTATGTCATTGATATGTTAGCAAAGGTGTAGGCTGTGTGTTTGAGGTTTTGTGATGCTCTGAAGAAGAAGAAAGTTTAGAATTACCTGGATCAGTTGCAGTAGCTGCTGGTACCTGGCAAGAATTGAAGGAGTGGGTATGGTGATCTAGGTAAAGGGGATTCTAAGGACAGTGGTATAGGTGGTTGTATATCATGAGAGGGAGTTTGAATGGGAACCGACTTCAGAGTTTCCTCCTTGGATTCAACGTCTTCCCAGGTCAGTTGAGAAAAGTTTTTCCTTATCTACAGAAATTTCATTTTAAAAGGAAAATATTTTTCATAAAAGAGAGCATCACGACTTATGAATATTTTTTACCGCATTGGGTCAAAGTAGAGGTATGCATGATGGCTCGAAGAAATACCTAATTACAAACAAGGGATGGACTTAGGCTCCAACTTATTTTTGGTATAGGGGTTAAGCCATGGATAACAGAGACAACAAAAATTTTTAAGATTGGCATAGTTGGGTGGTTTACCAAATAATTGTTGGTAGGGTGACGTGTTATGTAAGATTGGAGTGGGTAGCCGATTAATGAGATAAACAGCATGATGGTAGACAAAAGACCATAGGTCTGGTGGTAGGGATGCCTCATGGAGAAGTGTTTTGGTTGTTTCAACAATGTGACGATAACAACGTTCAGCTATGGCAACGCGTTGTGGAGTGTAGGGAGGTGAAACTAAATGTTCAATGCCATTTTGTTGAAGATGGGACTAAAGACTTTCTTATTCACCCCCTCCATCAGTTTAAAAAGATTTAATTTTGTTTTGAAAAAAATTTCTACTAAAGGACGAAAGGTTTGGAACAAAGAGGCAACTTCACTTTTATTTTTAAGTGTATACAACCAAGTATACTTGGTGTATTGATCAACAAAGATACAATAATAGAACTTTTTGTCTAGTGATAAAATGAAGGATGGTCCCCATAAATCGCTAAAGATGATCTGAAGAGGTACATTACTGGATAAAGTGAGTAGTTGAAATGGCAAACGATGTGCTTTATTAGAAGAACAAGCATTACAAAATTCAAATTTCTCTGTAGTAGCAACAGGTAAAGAAATTTTTTTCAAACAAAGTTTAAAATCGTTGAATGAGGATGACCCAAACGACTGTGCCATAGCCAAAAAGGAACCTTTATGGAGGCGAGATTGATGGATATTGGTGGTCTTGTTGGCAGATGCGGCCATTCATAGAGTCCATTCTTA
Organism: Solanum etuberosum; assembly: GCA_029582245.1. Lineage (NCBI taxonomy): Eukaryota > Viridiplantae > Streptophyta > Magnoliopsida > Solanales > Solanaceae > Solanum > Solanum etuberosum. The sequence continues at coordinate 12,660 of JAJONR010003085.1, read as the reverse complement.
TTCCGGCCTTGTACCAGCGGTTTCTGAGTATGCAGGTCCTTCATAAGAAAAGTAAAAGGAAAAAATTCAACAAATGTGAGATTGTCTTGACAAAACTTGGCTACAGAAATAAGGTTTTTTTTTTAATTAATGGAGCACATAGAGTGTTAGAAAGCCTGAAAGCAGAATTAGGTGCTTGTATTTGAGTTGAACCAGTATGAGTAATAGGAATGGTATTACCGTCACCCATAGATATTCCCTTATTGCTTGTATACTCTTCAAGATTATGAGGTTTAGCCGTGACATGATGAGTCACACGTGAATCGAGAACCCAAGAGTTGTCTGTTGACTGTAATTTAGAGGCAAAGTTGGCCTTAGCTTCAAAATGAATGTGCGATTTGGAACGGCATACATCTGCAGTGTGACCAAATTTTTGGCACAATTGGCATCGAACAGATTGTCTCTAATTTGATCTCATATTTTGCTGATTGTTGAAGTTGGACTGTCGAGACGCAGATTGGTTCCATTGTTGATTGTTAAAGCGACAATTGTCCAGTTAGATTGGGCTGGCATGTTTGTCCTCTGTGCTACTGCAGCTGTGATATTGGAAGATGACTTCTCAAGGTCTTGGTGCTCGAGGAAAAGCTCATGATCTAAGAGCTTGTGTAACAATTCTTCAAAACTCAAGAAAGAGTCCCGTGCTCTTATGGCAGCAGAGATCTCACGGTACTCGGGGCCCAAGCCGCTTAGAATCTTTACAATAAGTTTGTCATCTTGTACTGGTGAACCAACAACTTTAAGAGCATCAGAAAGAGATCGAACCTCTTGTAAGTATTCTGTAATCAATTTAGAGGCTTTCTTAATATTTTTCAGTTGGTCGCGCAAGCTAAAAATGCTAGTGTGGCTCTTATTTGCGTAAGACATGTGAAGAAGTTCCCAGGCTGTCTTAGAAGATGGAGCTGTGGCAACAGTAGGCACAATGATGGGATCGGCAGATGCCATCATTGCTTGCTGGATCAGTTGGTCCTGAGAGAACCAAATTTGGTATCTGGGATCTGGAATCGTAAGGTTATCTCGGGTAACAGTCATTGGTGGTGACACTGGTGGTGACAGTTTTGATCCGTCAAGATGTCCCATGTGTTGATGGCCATTGAGTAGCATCACAAGTTGCGCTTTCCAAGTCGAGAAGTTGAGGTTACTTTGTAGTTTGATAGGTAACTGCGACACGGGATTGAATTGTACCGCATGAATTATAGGTGTAGCAGCAGAAGCACTGTTGTTGGTGGCAGTAGCATCACCAGAGTTAATAACAACAGGAGGGGTTGTTCTTGAGATGCAGCCACAGATGGGAAGAGAGAAAAAAAAGATTTGACTCGTAAGAGGCTAGAGGCTCTGATACCATGTAAAATCTTATAGACAAAAGTAGTCGAAAGATGATTTTATTCCTTCAGCATCCAAGCGTTAAATATAACCAATAACAACAACCTGTAGCTAAACTTAAGGAAGCTAATTGCTGCAAAAACTCCTAAACCGTTGGAGGACTCTTCTACAAATATACAAAAACATTAAACTCCTACAATAGGAGAGTCTTCTAAAGATACTAAAAAGCAGTAACTATAACGGTAACATATTATAAGATAAAATAATTATGCTTAATATACCGTACCTATGAATACTTACTTTTATCACTGAAAAGAGAGCCTTTATTTTTAAAACATAAGAAACCAACATGCTTAAGATAGAAATGTTCCTCATTAAAATTTTCTTGTAGTTAACTACAAACCACAACAACGTTTCTGCCCAACTCTTTATGGTTTAGATTTTCAGATTTTATTTTGAAATTTATTCTTTAACTTGTATGTTCTTGAATTTATCCAAGTCATAAATCTAGTTAAGTTCACTAGATATTCTTTTACTACTTCTAATGCTTCAATTTTTGATAAAAAAATCCTATCTCTTATCAACTTCAAGTGGATTCAAGGCATCATTATTTCTCCAACAAACAAGTTTAATGTTTACAACACTATTTTACTTCGACACATTTTTTACAAGAAGTGTTTTCGAAGAAATGATTTTAAAGTTACTTGATATTTAACCTTTATACATGAATTTTGAATCTTTTACACCTAGCCTAATTAATTAATTATGTTCGGCCGGTTAGCCGTCTGTAATGGATCTTAAATGGTGAATAATACTTTTCCTTTAGATTAGTTGAACCCTTACCTAGAATATTATGTTTAGTAGACCTTAAAATGAAGTTAGCTTTAGACATTTCTTTAAACAATTTTTGGCGCCCTAATTCACCGTAATTAATTAGGTGGCGACTCCTTCAGTTAGTTAATTAATTTAGGAATCATCAATATGTTGTACACTATTTTGACCCGGTTAAACTGAGGTATAACACAACTTTGAGAGGAACGGTAGGATAATTTATAGTAGGTCCAAGAGTTTATTTGTCATGTGTATTGTCACATTATTTAATTTTTTCATATTATGAGTTTATTTGTCACGTTTACTGTCACATTATTTAATGTTTTCATATTATGAGTCCATTTTTCATGTGTATTATCAGATTATTTAATATTTATTATATTATAAGTATATCTGTCATGAGTATTTTCATGTTTATATAGTATTTTAATACTATGTAAATCTATTACTAGATTTACATATATAAAGTTCTATCGGGAAGAGAGCCTTGAAACAATATAAAGTTATCTATGTGTGACCTATATGTCACTGGTTTGAGCTATGGAAGAAGTCATTATTGCTGGCACTAGGGTAGTCTAATTACATCACACCCCTTGGGGTGTGGCCTTCCCTCAAACCCCGCTATCATGGAATGCTTTGTGTGCATAACTACTATTCTTTTTTATATAATGTTAATTCTATACTATGAATGAAAAGGAAATATGCCAAATTACTAGTTTAATTTTTCATTTAAACGTACAGTTTCTCCTAATATGATTCAAGAAAAAAAAATCTCAACAACTTTAGCTCAATAAAAACATAGAAAATGATTTTACACCTCTAATCAAGACACTATATGTTTCAATTTGTTTGTCCTACATTTTCTTTTATGTCCGTTTAAAATATAATGTCTCTTTTTTGATAATCTTTATTTTTAACTTTCCGCATGACATTTTTAAGACTAGAGGATTAAATAATATTTTGATATATTTGACATATCTTTAATTTAAGACCATAAGATTCAAAACTTTTCTTTACTTTTTTAAACTTCGTGCCAAGTCAAAATAGGAAAAAAAATTTGAGACTAACGGAATAAAATTTATTGTTACTTTTAGACCTTGATTAGCTTAATTAAAGTTATTGAACTAATTACTTCCCTTTTGACATCATCTTTATCACATTTTATGTTATTTCCATGATTTCTCGTGGTGTACACTAGGCGATCAAGGACATGTACGATGAAGTGAAGGCTCGGGTAAGGACAATAGGTGGATACTTAGAGAAGTTTTTATGTGATGGGGCCACACTAGGATCAACACTTAGCCTATTTTCATTTGGATTTCTGATAGATCATTGACACGGAGAATCCAAGATGAGGTGTCATGGTATATATTACTTGTATATGACATCATTCTAATTGACTAGAATTGCAATGAAATTAATGTTAAGATGGAGGTTAGGAAATGGACCGTGAAGTCTAAAGGGTTCAGGTTGAGTAGGACAAAGATAGAACAGTTGGAGTGTAAATTCAATGATGTAACCTTTGAGGCTGGTGTGGAGTGAGGATTGATGCACAAGTCATCCAAAATATAGAAAATCTTAAGTATTTTGGGTCTATTATCCAAAAAAACAAGGAGATTGATGAAGTCACACAAAACATTGGTGCAGAGTTGATGAATAGAGGCTTGCATCGAGAGTATGAGTGTGATAATTAAAAAGGTGCCACCAAAACATAAAGGTAAGTATAGACTGATGGTTAGACCAACTATGTTGTATAAGGTGGAGTGTTGTCTAATCAAGAACTCTCATGTTTAGAGGATGAATGTTTTGAAAATAGGGATATTGTGGTGGATGTATGTTCATACTAGGAAAGATAAGAATAAATATAAGGATCGATGGGATTAAGAATGAGTGATTGTGGTAGTGGACAGGATGGGGGAAATGAGACAGAGATAGTTCGGACATGGGAAAAAGGAGATGCATGAATAGCAGTGGAGAGGTGTGAGAGGTTGGATATGGATAGTCTTAGGAGAGATAGAGGTAGGTCGAAGAAACATTGAAGAGAAGTTATTATATAAGACATTATGAAGGTGCAGCTAACAAAGGACGCGACCTTAGATATAAGATTATGCAATACACAAATTAGTGTATAAAGTTAGCAGGTAGCGGAATGTTTTCTAGGTCTATAGCATCATTTGTTGGGAAAACAAAATTTATAGTTAAAGCGACTCAAATCAAGTCAAGGCATAGCACAGTTAGGTTAAGGTTATACTCGATAACAGATTAGCTTCCAAAATGTATAAGGCTGCATTTGTGGATGGAAAGTCTAGTAAATTGATCGAGGTTTTGCAGGAGATTGTATATGATAATTTGCCTTTGTATTGCAATTATTGTAAGCACCAAGGTCATCATGAAGTTTGCTGTCCTTTTATCTCTAGAAGAAATCAAAATGACAAACAAACTAATGGTATCATCGAAGTTTCTTTGAAGGTACTAGCGTATTGAAAAATAACAAGGTGATGTGAGGGAAATATTAAATGAAAAAGGAGGGGTGTAGGTGTAGGTCATGAGTGGAGGTCATGATGAAGTTAGATGTCCTTTGATCTCGAGAAGAAATCAAAATGAAAAACAAACAGATGATACGATCGAAGTTGCTTTGAAAGGTACTAGCGATATTGAAAAATAACAAGGTGATGTGAGGGATATATTAAATGAAAAACATGCTAGAGTTTATCCTAGTGCGGCCACATCACATAGGGAGTGTTGTAAGTAACCCCCTATTGTCCTTACCCCAGCCTTGACTTCATCGTATATGTCTTTGATCATCCTTGTTTACACCCCATAAAATCTTGGAAGTAACACAAAAAGTGATAAATATGATGTCAAAAGGAAAGTAATTAGTTCAATAACTTCAATTAAGATAATCAAGGTTTAAAAGTAACGATAAATGATATTCCTTTAGTCTCAATTTTTTTTTTCCTATTTTGACTTCGCATAAAGTTTTTATAATTAAAGAATTTTTTTGAATCTTATGGTCTTAAATTAAAGATATGTCAAATGGATCAAAATATCATTTAATCTTCTGGTCTTAAATATGTCATGTGGAAAGTTAAAAATAAAGAGTTGTCGAAATAGGAAAGAAACATTTTGTTTTTAAACGGACTTAAAAGAAAATTAGGACAAACAAATTGAAACGAGGGTGTATTAATTAGAAGTGTAAAAAATCATTTTCTATGGTTTTAAAGAGCTATAGTTCTTAAGATTTTTTTAATGAATCATATTAGGAGAAAACTGTACATGTAAATGAAAAATTAAACTAGTTATTTGGCATATTTCCTTTTCATTCATAGTAGAGGATTAACATTATATAAAAAATAATAGAAGATTGGTGCACAAAGCATTCCCTATTAGCGGGGTTTGGGGAAGGCCACACTCCAAGGGGTGTGATGTAAATAGACTATCTTAGTGCAAACATTAATGACTTCTTCCATAGCTCGAACTAATGACCTAAAGGTCACGCATAAATAAGTTTATGTTGTTTCAAGGCTCTCTTCCAGATATAACATTATATATGTAAGTCTAGTAATAGATTCACATAGTATGAAAATACTAAATAAACGTGAAAATACTCACGACATATAGACTTAAAATATAAATACATTAAATAATGTGATAATAAATGTGAAAATAGACTCATAATATGAAAACATTAAATAATGTGACAATACACGTGACAAATAAACTCATAATATGAAAAAACTATATAATGTGACAATGCACGTGACAAATAGACTTTTGGACCAAGTATAAATTACTTTGGCGTTCTGATGAGTCCGAAATTTGGACTCATTTAGGGCTTTATTTTGATAGACTTAGTGTCCTCAAATGCCTAATTTATGCTATAAATTGATGTTAATGCCTTGATTTTCAGGTATATGGATTGAGGAGCAAAGCAAGGACACTAACATGCAAAAATGAACAAAACAAGCTAAAGAAATGAAGAAGGGCGAGCCTGAAGATCGCCAAGAGCACTCGGCGTGTCGCCGAGTGGCTAATCTCACCGCCTAAAGTTCCAGTGTGCCAAGCCTTGAAGGAAGAGACCAAGTAGGCGACGAAAAGAAGCAGTCGGCGAATCGCCGAGTCGTTCCGCGAAGCAAAGATAGATCGCCCAAAGTTACAGACCTCGAGGATGTTGAATGCTAAGGCGAAAAGGTGATGGAAGAGGTCAAGGGTGGCTCGCCGAGTGGTTCGGCGAGCCCGACTTACTTCGCCAAGTGGCCCTTCGTGGCTTATTTCAGCGACTATAAATTACATGTTGAACATTAATTTAGTATCAAATTTTTAATCCATCTTAGTGGAGACAGTTTTCTCTAGAGTTTTTCCTTAGTTTGAAGGATTGAAGAAATTCACTTTTGAGAAATTGGAAGTGGGTCGTTGATATTCATCAAGTTGAAGCATTGTAAAGACAAAATCACTCTTACCCTGTTGATGGATAATCAATTTGGTAACCGTTTTTACCTTTGTATAATGTCTAGCTAAAACCCCAAATTCTTGGGGTGTGATTATGTGATTATGGGCTGATTTAGCTTATGGGTATTGCTAACTGTTAGTTTAAATGCTATTTAAAAGTGAATTTAATCATTAACTGTGGTTTAATTTAAGAATTGTAGTTGCAAATGCAGTTCTATGTTTGTGTTCTTGGCTTACTCGAGAGAGAGGTTTCAGAACTAAGGTTTTTTATTAATGGTTTGTGGGTATTGGGTTGATTTGGATTCAGCTCGAGAGAGTGAATCCTAAACCCAATTCCACACATTTAGCTCAAGAGAGTGAATGGATTAAGGTGTGGGCTGCTCTTATTTTGCATGCTTGTTGATGTTTGAGAGAAATCACTTCATTCGGGTAAATTGTTCGAGAGAAAATTTACCTCCCCTATAGCCTAGCCTACTCACTAATATCTAGCTATTCTGATAGTTGCAATTACCCGTATGTCTATATTGCCTATAATCGATCACATCCCGAGAATTCCTCTCCTTATTGTTATCTTAAACTGTTTGTGACTGCATCGTAGTTGATAATTGCAAACCAAAACCCCCCATCTGACATTTAATGTCACCCCCTTTGACTTGTTTCATGTCTTTTTCAATAATGTCTATTCCTATATCTAGTTAGATCACATTCGTACTTCTTAATTAAACTTTGAAAACGTACCGCTCTCTGTGGGATTCGACTCAACTCATTTGTTGGGTTTTATACTGCTTAACGATCGTTCACACCTAGAATTGGATGAGGTCTAGTTGAAATGTTAATCACGTTCCTCTCAACGTTGCTCAACTTATTCAACCAAAACATCTTCTTATGCTGTGTTGCAATGGAAAAGAGGACCAGCAGCAGGGGTAAACAAAAGATTGAAATGGAGTTGATTGAATCAAAGGAAGCGTGCACTGTTTTTTAAAAAAAAAATTTTAATACAAAGGAACCTACAGGGCTATGATTTATTAAGAATAAAATGACACATCTACATCAAAAGTAAAAGACCATCCAGACCTGCAATAAGCCCAAGAAAAAATAATAAAAATAAAAATAGAAATGACAACAAAAAAGCTAATCTAGAAAGGGAAAGTGGAAAGTGAATCTTCCTCAAAGCTAAGAATAGAGAAAATAACAAAGGTACGAATCTGAGTTTTGAAATCCTCTTTTGTGAACAAAGATTAACCACTGTCCGCCTCTGTGCGATGAAATTTTTCCACGATATCCAACTGTCACACTGGTGTTACCTGGACGATTTGGATTTCAAGCATTGGAGAGGATCTGACCTGCTATCAGGTATTTCTCTACCACTTCGAGTAAAACCTCAATACAAACTTTATCCATCAAAGATTTAACGATGATGCTTTCAACTTCACTTCTCTTTCGTGACAGTTGTTTATTTTCATCCTCTATGGGTCGGAAGGTCCAGTTAGCTGTCGGGGATAAGATCACAAATTGGAGGGGAGTAGAATCTGGCAATCTAATGTTGAAGCGAGCCACCTCAATTGAACTACTGACATGAGGTATACTAACACCATTTGAAACAGTTATCCAGTTCATTATCTATCCTTCAATGGAATGAATCTCTCAATAGGAAATGATACCATCATAAAAAGTCTAGATATTGAGTTGGACTACTATTTCAAATCTATTATGCTTGGAAAAGATGTGATAAAGTTTAACCAAGTTCGGCTTAGTTGAAAGTTATAAATGATGCTTTTAAGTCCTGGTTTAGTACCAAATGAACACCTCAAAACTCTCACCAGGTGTAAGGTATTGTCAACCAATCAAAATTTCTTCAAACTTAACTACACATCGATCCAAATGAACCCACCTAAAAACTTTACTGTGAAAAACAGGTCTGTGTTTTTCCAGTTTAAATACCATTTAATTTGAGGCCAAGTATTAGGAAAAGTTAAGAAGTTGAACTTTAACCTAATAAACTTGTGAATAGTAGAATTTATACCCCAAATTACCTTGTTACTAGAATATGAACCTCCATGTAAAATTGTGTTCCTGCTCTTCCATAGAACCCAAAGAATTATGTTAGGCATTGCTTCATACACAATTTTAATCACTCTACTATTACCTTGGAAATCCCACCATTTCTTCATAGTTTGTTTCACCTGTACCAAAGGACCTTGAAATCCAGCAGCCCTAGCATAGTAATCACAAATAGAAGCTGTCAATTCTCCTGATAAGAATAAATGTTCTATTGTTTCAGTCACAGGAACTTTACAACAATGATATAAACCCGAACAGTTAGGATCCCAGAAAGATAGAAAAGCAGCCACAGGAACTCTTTGTGTCCATACCCTCCATCAAAAAAAGGAAATTTTAAAAGGGAGTCCCTCCACCCACAACTTCTTAAGGTCATCATTGGAGATAGATCTATTTCTGAGGATGTCCCAAGCAAATTTGGCAGTGAATTTCCAGTACTAGACTTAGTCCACCAAGGTTTATCTACTTCTCATGAATGCCTAATACAACCCATATTATGTCTAACATGCTCAATAATGTTACTGGGCAAGTGATCCTGCATAATAATGAAGTCTCAACCATCCTCTTTCAAGAAAACATCTATATCTGCCAGAGAGTAGCACCTTTGAAATTCAGAATACTGGAGATATAGAGGAACTAGATGGTCCAGTTATCAAACCAAATACTATAAGTACCTCCCTTTGGTTCCCACCATAAGTTTTTCTCAATAATCTCTCTATTTTCTAACATATGTTTCCACACATGTGTACCACCTTTCCACTGAACAAGAGTTTGAATTTGTTTCTTGCAATACTTATTCCACATGATGTTTGGCCAAAGAGACCTTTGAGCTCTAAACTTTCACCTAAGTTTAGCAAACATAGCTTGAGAAACATAAATTATTGATCTAAAACAAAGACCTCCTTTAATCTTTGGTAAGCAAACCATATCCCTAGCGGCCCAATGTTTACTCTTACCTGTAATGTTGTTACTCCAAAAGAATTTTGCAATGATTCTATGGAGTTCATTCAAAACATATAGGAGGAACAATAGCAGATAAAACATGAATAAGAATCCTTTTTAAAACACTGGAAATTAACACTTCCTTACCCCCAAATGATAGCATGTTACCTTTGCAGGCTTGTAGCTTGTCCCTTACCTTTCTAATGAGATATGCTTAATGCTCCTTTCTTTTCCTTGCATGCGTAATAGGGAAACATAAGTATTTTAAGGGGAATTGACTCCTACAAATACATGTGCATTCCTCTACCACCCTTCTCAAATCTGCTGGAGCACTTTGATGCATAAAAAAGAGCTTTTATCTGTATTAATTTTTTTGCCAGATTGAGCTTCATACTCCTGCAAAGTTGCTACTATCTTTTTTAGAGAATATTTGTCAGTAGAGGCAAAAATAATAGTGTCATCTTCATATGCAAGATTATTGAGTTGTGCACTTAAGAAGACCATATCCAACAACTTGGGCATCATCAAATAAAACATTCAAAGCCCTCAACAGAACTTCTGCTGATAAAATAAATAGAGCAGCAGATAGGGGGTCTCCTTGCTTTACACCCCTAGTAAAATGATAGAAGCAATGTGATTGACCATCAATCAAAACTGAGTACCAATTGTTAGCTACCAACCTCCATATCAAGTCAACAAAGTCATTAGAAAAACCCTTCTTAGAACTTTCATTAGAAAGAACCAAGATACTCTGTTATAAGCTTTAGCCATGTCAAGCTTAATGACTACATTAGCCGGCTTACCCCTTTGCTTAATATCGGTTGCAATTTCCCGAGTTTGTAGTACATTCTCAATAATGCTTCTACCTTTCACAAATCCAGATTGGTTGTTTGAGATCAAATTAGGCAACATGGACTCAAGTTTATCATGAGTAATCCTAGAAAGAATATTGTTGATGAAATTACTCAGATTAATAGGTCTCAATTCAGAGAAAGATTGTATATTTTCTTTCTTAGGTATAAGCACCAAAGTAGTATGCGTTATGGGCTTAGGCAACGACTTACCTTGAAAAAAGTCTTGAACCATTCTTTGCGCATCATTTCCAATATTATCCCAACAAGATTGATAAAATCTTCCTGTCAAACCATTAGGTCCACTAGCACTATCTCCATTTTAGCTAAACACAACCCTTTTAACCTCTTCTGAATTTGAAATTTTACACAGAATAGTGTTCTCATCATCAATAACAGTACTAGGAATGTGGCTCAATAGAGAGAATTTTGTAGAATCACTCTCTTGTGAAAACTGCTTGTGATAGAAATCAATAGCTTCAGTAGCTATATCTCTTTTATCTTCTAACAAGATCCCCTGGCTATTTTGGATTCTCTTTAGATGCAATCTCTTCCTTCTGCCCTTACTATGCTATGAAAAAAATCTTGTATTTCTGTCACCATTATCAAACCATTCATAATCTGCTTTTTGTTGCCAAAATATTTCCTCAAACCGAAGATATCTTTTAAGTTCAGCTTGAGCCTTTTGTAACACACCTCTATTAATAGAATTTGGATCTTCTTCAAATAACTTCTCTTTAATTCTTACAATCTCCTCTCAGGTAATCAATTGCTTGAATATATCACCATAAGTATCCTTGCTCCATTTAGTCAAAGCAGTTTCGACTCTTCTGATATTCTGCTTATAAGCTATAAAAGGATTTTCAGCAATAGTAGGAACCCAGTTCTGCCCAACAGTCTCCTTGAAATCGTCATGATTTGTCCAAATTTTTAGGAACCTAAATGGCTTCCTGTAGTTGGAGTTACTCTCTTCACATGAAAGAACCATATGAGCATGATCAGACCTGGTTCTTGATAAATGTTCAACTTCAGAGTGGTTGAACCAATTCTGTATCTCTTGATTAATTAGAAATCTGTTCAACCTTTCAAAAATACAATCATTACCAGCTCTACCACTCCACCATGTGAAAGGGCTACCTTTGAAGGGCACTTCTGTCAACTCACAGTTTGAAATGCAGCATTCAAAATCTTCATAGCCCACTATCTTATCTTCATCATTCATCACCACATTAAAATAAACCCCAACTAACCAAGGCCCACTAATGTGTTTTGCCAATTGATAAATATCATTCCATAATGCTAATCTTTGTTCTGCAATACATTTAGTATATACAATAAAAGAAAACTTGTGGTGTTTATGTGACATTTGAACTCTTTGACAAGATTGTTGAGACTTCACCGATCGTATATACCAAATAAAGGATTTCAACATCTAGAATTTGCTGATTTAGTTCTCTTTGGATGGATTCTGATGGGCTGAGCACTTTCTCCTTCTCCTGAAGATGAATCCAAAAAACTAACAGCTTTTACAGTACCACAAGGATTTTATGAATGGAACGTACTACCCTTTGGATATAATTGGATATAAAAATGCACCAGGAAGATACCAACACTTCATGGATAATTACTTTAACCAACTAGAAAATTGCATAGTATATATAGATGATATACTATTATACTCTAGGACAGAAGAAGAACACATAAAATTATTAGAAAAATTTATGCATATTACAGAAATCTCAGGAATTAGCTTAAGTAAAAGTAAAGCAGAAATAATGCAAAAACAAATAGAATTCCTAGGAATACAATGTAGGCACCTACCAAAATTGTATTTTCCAGACGAAAACAAGCAATTTACATACATAGTTGAAACTGACTCAAGTGACCATAGTTATGGCGGAGTACTAAAATATAAATATGATAATGAAAAAATAGAACATCATTGCAGATATTACTCAGGATCATATACAGAACCACAAATAAGATGGGAAATAAATAGAAAAGAATTATTTGCTTTATATAATTTGGGGGGGGGTTGGTCGAATTATAGCTTCGATTAACTTTTATTTTGTTATTTGTCATATTTGACTAAATGTCTTAGAATATAGTTCTTGTTCTGTAGGAGTTTTGTTGATTATTTCATTTATGTCATTTTCCATATTCCTTAAAT